>JAZHYW010005205.1:0-71757 GCA_037355805.1 Ixodes ricinus | reverse complement strand
CTGCTCACCAGGGTTGGGAAATATACCCGGATATTAACGTAAAACGCAGCTAGAAATGGTGTCAAATTTTTTCTAAGTCGCGTACCTAAATGAATCTTTAGAAATTCGTTTTTACAGACATTTAATCAGTTCGATTGCATTTTTTAAGTAAGCAAGGTTTTGATAAGGGCCTTTGATAACGGCAATTAATAAAAGCAAAATATACCTCATACAAGAACAGCCTATCCTAAACATTTAATACCAAAGTATTTTATTGTTGATTTCCACTTTGTTTGAAGTGATTGAATAGTGTCGATTGATGTGAAGAGGGAAGTTAGCCTGGACTCATTTAACACTTCAAGAACTCTACTTCATTGAATAGTGTTGATGAATATAAACAGAGAGGTTAGCTTGGATTATTATATCATTTCAAGAACTTAACTTTATTGAATTGGAAGCGTGCTACAAGACAGTGGCATCACGGTGCGGCTGTTAGCAGAAAAATTTCGAAGAGGCATCGCGTTGTAGCAACTGACTTTAGTTTCTAATTAATGTCAACTTGCCCGAGCACAGCGCTATATGCAAAACGTTCAGGGCCACAGTGGACGCTAACCTTTTTGACGGAGGACCCAGAAATTGAGAACACATCCCCTCCATGCGCTGGTGAAAACAGCTTTGATCATCTCAATCCCAGTACGTTTACTCAATCCGCGTCTGAGAGCGAAGAACAATCTTATAATAAGGATCAAAAGTTTTCTCGTGTGGAGTTCATCACTTAGTGGCACTGACTAATGTCGTCCCTTAGTGATTTCCGGACCGTCGAACATACAAACGCTTCGTAGAGGTATATTCTAGTGCAGACAAACGAAAAAAAACAAAAAACATGGCGGTGTGTTGCCGTCGTTGCCGCTTACGATCGCGGGGTACTTGGTTGACTTCAAGCTTCGTGCAACTCCTGCGGGTCGAATGGCGTGAAAGCGGGTACTGAGCAACGTTGGACATGGATACGTTGTTGAATTTTAAGGTGTCAAACCTTTAAATCCTTAATCCGGGTCGAGATCGAGAAGCGCGGGATGGCGCAGACGGGGCCAAGACGACGTTGATACATTGGAACTTGGAAGATGTCTGAGTGGGTGGCGCTTAGCTATGCGATGTAACGCGGACGCTGTCGCACGCTCCCAACACTGTGCTGATGAATGTAAAGAGAAAAGTTTGCTTTGACTCGTTTAGCACTTCAAGTCCTTCACTTCATTAAATAGTGTTCGCTACTGTAAACAAAAAATGTTAGCCCGGACTTGGATTACTTTACTTAATTGAATAGGGTTGGTGAATATAAATAGAAATTAACCTGGACTCCTTTAATACTTCAAGAACTTAATAAAGTATTGATATGTAAACAGAGAACTGGACACATTTAGCATTTCAAGAACTTCGCTTCACCATTGAGCTGAACCTGGACGCAATTAAAACTATAAGAACTTTATTCCACATAGATGAATGTAAACGGAGAGGTTAGCCTGGACGCATTTAACGCTTTAAGAACCTCACGCATTTTGCACGATCATGAAGACGTGCGAGAGACGCAAGTATTTGACCACGCAACTTTACCGAGTCGGAAGCCATTGCCTAATCTCAATAGTCGAGGCAAGCCTTCCTCGCAAAGCTGGCTCACATAGTCGTTGGGATAGTAGTTACAAAAGGGACGACGTCTATTGAAGTTAATTCTCCGGTAACTCAGCGTTCGGTTTGAGTTCGGGCACAATCAATGCCTCGACAGATAATTAATCATTGATTAATTAATATATATTTGCCCAAGAAAAGAGGAAGTGGGAACACGGGAAGTGTTTGTGTCTGAGCTCGTGTATTCGGTATCAGAAATTGACAAGCTCTAACAATGTCCTTGGCAGAATGCGTTCACTCTTACTGCCGAACTTGGCGCATGGCAATAAAAAAACAATACAGGCAATTTTTTTGTGGCATTTACCATATTGAATTCTGAAGTTGTTTGGCTGGGGGCGACGAAAAACAATTGCCGGGAAATAACACAAATTCTTTTTGAAGCTTTTGAATTCTATCGGATTGCACTTGGACAATAAAACGATATAAAATTTTAACCCATTCCTTGTACGTAAGAATTCAATATGGTGACCATTACGAGAAAGTGGTTCACAGCTCAGTCAGTACCAGACGATGTAGTCGCTTGTTCTGACTGCGAGCTTTTTCATTTTTTTATTGCACGGAAAGCGTAATTGTGGTATCATTAAAACCATATTTGCGATTTTCAAATCGCAAATGCCCATGCGTATTTGTTTTTCAAAAAGGGATGTGGAACTGTTTCTTTCAAGCTAAGATTTTTTAAACAACTTTCGGTTCGTTTTCACACTTGTGTGTTCCACATTCCAATGCTCAATCATAGAACTCATTGCATTAAAAAAAGGTTTGGGGTTCTTTCGAGCGTTACCCTACATTTGTGGAAAGTGTTGTTCAGATGTCATTCCTGCATTTAAGATTTCTCAAATGAAAATATGAGGCGATTTTTATTTTTCGTGATGTACCACGTTGGTATGCTTCAGAAAACTGACTTATCGTAGGCACAGGTTAAAAAAAACTGACCCAGCCTAGGTCACCGGAACTGTCAGATATTGCTTAATACGCTCTTTGACATCCCACATGAAAAATACAGTGGGAGTTGAATGTTTTGTAAGATATTAATTAATACTAATAATCTTATTAACTTTCTTCACTATATACTATGTACATATATATCTGGTGGGGGCTAGGGAAGAAATCCGTCGAAGCAGCTTGAAGGGTCCCCAGCCCCCTTGAAGGTACACAGTGATGCAGAAAAATCCACTAGATTTTCCATATAAAAGTTCCTTAATGCATAAAAAAATTCCTTTAATATATAAATTCTAATTCATATATAAAAAGGATGTTTATATAAAAGATTCCTTTATATAAATATTCTAATCCATGATCCTACCATGCAGCAAACTTCTACATGTTTGATCGCGGACTCTTATCTTTTTGAGGCATGACCCTCGTTCCCGTGGTCTTCCCTGGCACCAGATCACGCTCAGATGTAAATGAGTGTTGTTGTTGAAAGTTTGTTTATTAAATGGCTACGCTAAAATCCTGTACTTTACGTCAAGTCACCCCTGGAAAAAATCACAGTGTGGTTTTTATTGAATTCTGTTCCCGATGCCGTCTTGGCAGTGACCGTGCTCTCTCGTCTGCAGGGAGAAGCCGTGGAATTGATCGCTCAAGGAGTGGCACCGCGTACCGTGCAGCCCACAGAGGGCGCTACCTACGACGCCATGCTCAACAAGCGCGAGCTCTGCAAGGTGAGCGACTATTGCTGGTACCCCACAAACTACGAACACTATAACTGTTTATTAAAGCGATAAAAGAAATAATTTTTCAATTGACTTTCAAGGTGCTTAACAGTACGTCCAGGCATTATACCCCTTTTCCTTTTCTTTGCAACGTATACCCCATATTGCACAGATTATTTGTATCATCCTTACAAAACTTCGGTTTATATTTTCTAATTATCATCGAACATCCAGCGTAAGCACTATGAAATCTAATCTTTCTCTTTCTCTCAATTATCAACCCGTAGAAGAATAGCCCGTCTAGGTTCGTTTCATACAATTTATTTTACTGACGACACGCTGCGTAATAAGCTGATCATACCTGCTCCTTTATATTTCACGTAGACACGACCATCAACACAAAGTTGGCGTCCCATATGCTCGCACCAACGTCTTTCACAATTATTTCATACCATCTACATCCTGTGACCGGAACCACCTTGCTGTCGCCTGTGGTCTTTATTATACATCATGACCTTTTAAAAAAGCCTTCGAATGAAGTTTTTCGAATCTACACTGAATTTTATTTTTTTGTGTGCTTGTGTATTCAATATTTCACGCAACCACTTCCCCTCTGAAATATTCTAGCCCTGAGGGTAAAATTAATAAAATAAATAAAGTAAACAATTCGATAGTACTGTTTAAGTATTCGCACGTTTTGTTTCTTTCATTTAGAACAAAAAGCCTTTCGTGTTTACATGACACAGCTGGTGAGGACAAATATTTTTAATAGAGATGACATTGGGGCTCGCTTGCTAGAACAGCGTCTTAGTTGAGACTGGGTGAAAGAAAGAGTGCAAAGGCTGGGGCGCGCGAACGTCTCGAGACGCGGTTTGAGTCCCGCTCAGCTCGTGCGCTGGCTTCGGCAGTGCTTTCTTTCACCCAGTCTCAGCTGAGGCGCTGTTTCTATACTTCGTTTCAGCTTGGGTCCAGACGCAGCCGATGCTACAAGCGCGAGCTGCGGGCTTTCAGCGTCCCTGCCAAGCACACGCGCTCGTGCAGTGCAAGCACTGTTCAGGGCCACATGCTCGCGCTCGTAGCATCGGCTGCGTCTGGACCTAAGCTGAAACGAAGCATATACTTCGTTTCACCTTATGTTGTACCGCAGCGAAGGCTAGAAGCGCGAGCTCATAGCGTTGGGAGCGGCTCTTAACGCACGAGAGCTTGTGCCGCCGAGATGTGCCCTAGAGCAAGAAGCTCGCGCTTGTAGCCTTTCCTGCGGTACATCATAAGGTGAAGCAGAGTATTAGCGGCGAGATGTTTTGGTGGCGCCCTCCTATGGTTCCCCCTTGTGACGTCATTACCTTGCAAACAACAAGTTCGATGGTGTTTGTTATTAGCATGGTGGAAGCTTGAAATCATTGCGCTCTCAAAGGAACACCGCCAACACCGTCAAAATTAAAGTTATTTCATTCCTCTTATTTCCGTCGATGATAAATCCCCTTTCCGACGTCATAGTCAGCGTTCGGCCAATCGTGGAAGGCCGACCACAGCGACGCTTTCGGTCGCGCACGTCGCCAATAGTAATCCGGCCCTGGTTAGGGTAGACCAGTACATAAACACAAAATGTAGTTTAGTTTCGGTTAATTATCTCGAAGACATTCTTTATGGTTTGTTGTATAAATAGGGGTACCACAAAGTGTTGCAAGGGTCGTTTCATATTAAAATATGCACGGAGCGAAAAATAAGGCGAAGGCCCACCTCTTCAAAGTGCCCCCCAAAAACAAACCTACATGTAATATTGCTTAAGCTCTCGTCAAACTCCCGTGATCGTAGGATACGTTCACAAGTGTGACGGTGTCATGTAACACCGTGACATCACGTCACGTGGTCACATAACTTGACGTGGTAAAGATAAACTTCCTCACGGAATGCAGCGAAACAATTTAACTGCTAAATTTAGCGGAAAAGCGTCCTGCCAAAGTTAGCAGGAATAACTCACTCCGATAAATTTATAAGCAAGTGTTCTCAGTCCGTGATTTTACAAATGTCAATCCCGTTACATTCGTCCGTGACTTTTTAGGGGTGATTCTTTCCTAATCATTCCGCGCTAAAAAAAAGCATAGAGGTTAGAACACTACGTAATTAAGTATGTAATGCACAATGATCTGCAATACTCGACGCTGTTGCAACGAGCTCGGGGTCAATGCCTCTTCACTCTTTAATGGCATAGGTAGTCGCCGGGCCCTATGCTTTGCCGCTCAGGCTTATGCATCACCCGCCCACATTCCACCAAACTAGTGCGGCGCGCAAGCTTGTCTGCTTCCTGCACGAGAGGGTGCATTGGCGCCAGGGTGCCGAGCTGTGATTGGAAGGATAGTGGGTAGACGCAAAAGCTGTTTTTATCTCCACCCATCATCTCCCTCCATCAGGGTCTGACGTTCTGAACGCCGGCGTCGTTAGCAATGACTGTCTTACCTTTTCCACTGCGTTAGGAATTCCACCGCTTCTTTACAAACAACGGCTTAGCCTCCGAGAGAAAGGAGAATAAATAGCTGGAAGGGTGCGTTGTTTTCGTCCAGGAAAAACTTCCTGGCGCGTTCCAACAAACGAGGTACCCATAGGCCGAGTGGCCGTGGGTTACTCGTTCGTCGTCTGTTCCAGGCCGAGGAGCAAACAGTTGCGAGGGCGGTGCTCAGCCGCACAGTTGATCTCCCTATTTCACCGCGCCTCATCACCTCCTCTCCTAGCCGAGGTTCCCCTCTCATGCGCGAAGAGACCATTTAGTACGACTTACTCGGCGAATTGCTTTGATGCTAGTGTTTTATTCTTTCAACAAACATGCAAAAAACCAGCGACCCACCATGAGGGCTAATATTGATAAGCGTAACACGTACCAGCTCTGGAAGGATACGATATTAAAAATTGACGACATACTAACAGTAAATCGGAGTTTATCTGTATTTGGTCGCCACGAACGCTACGCTCGAGTATAAGATTGTTTAAAAATTTACCTTGAAAAGCAAACATCGTGTTTGTTATGTTGTCATGCGCCATCATTGTCATTATTTGCATCTAATTTAAGTTAGCTCCTTTAGTATACCTATCTGTTCATGTGTACTATAACTTGTTTCCATTTTTGTTCAAATGTACTATAACTTTTGATTATAATGCAATTAAATGCAAAGCTGCAAGCGATCTGGACAGAAATTACGAAAATAATCCCTAGAAAAGGGAACAAGAGGGACAAAGGACAAACACAAATCTCCAAACACAGCTAGGTGACTGGTGCGCGACCGAAAAAATCCGCCTGGTCCGGGTCGCGCACCAGTCACCTATACGTGTTTGGAGATTTGTGTTTGTCCTTTGTCCCTCTTGTTCCCTTTTCTAGGGATTATTTTCGTAATTTTTGTCCAGATCGCTTGCACCTTTGCATTTAATTGTGTTATAATCATAACCTTAAAATGCAAGTTTCCCCTTTGTTGGTGTTAGACTGGTGGCAGCTGATAAAACCCGTTCGCTTTACTGACGGCTAACCCCTGGTTAGCTCAGTTGGTAGAGCGCTCCACTGGAAATAGAGAGGTCTTGGGTCCGATACCCGGACCAGGCGGATTTTTTCGGTCGCGCACCAGTCACCTAGCTGTGTTTGGAGATTTGTGTGTGTCCTTTGTCCCTCTTGTTCCCATTCTCCAGGGATCATTTTCATCATACTATAACTTGTTTCCATTTTTTATCATTTTGTCTTAATGTTTAATTTTTTTATTATTGTACCAACCTTGGAGTATTAATAAATAAATAAAATAAATAAATCTATATGCAAAAGCACGAGGGTAAAAAATTGAAAGTTTCTCGACTTTACATTTGATAAATTTAGCTATTTTCACCGTACATCTTGAGGGAGGCGAGTTTGATTTCTAGTTGTGACCGCACTAATATTGGTACACTCTTAAAGTAGGTCTTTTCCCCTTCCTGTAGTCGGTAACAGGTTAAGAATGCAGTTGTGGGTATCACAGTTTGCAATTACGTTAATTGTTTACCTATTCAACCAGCTTGTCATCGTGAGAGAAAGAAAAATGAGTTTGATATGTTTCTGTGTATGTCTACACCGATACCTCACCAGGCTGAGATACTGAGATGTGGTTTGACTTGAAGTTTCACTTTTCTATTTCGTGTCCAGATCGAATTCGACCGTCTGAAAGGGGCATCTTTACACAACTTTATCCGAGGCATGGACAAGGTACCCGGTGCGTGGATCATGCTTGACGGCCAGGTGAGCGCAGCCTGCCCTCTGGACATTCACTGTTCATCTGTTTACGAACCTTCCTGTTCGCATAAAGTCCAACCGTAATTTTTAACCATGTTTGAACCTATACCAAAGCCACTGAGAGTAGAGCTATTGGTGGAACTCAAATGTTGGAGTCTAGTGCAGTAACTGAGCAAGGGAGTAAATACTTTAATTCGAGGATTAGGAGCGAACAAGAGAGCCTTCCATCACCCTGAGACACGTGCATCACGAAGTCATGTGAGGTTGAAGGATACGGCCCATTAGCCCGCCCTTGTGAATCTTCGTGTTGCCTTTGCGTGCACATTGCTACAATGTCGTCGACCTTGAGGCCTTCGAGGTGCGTTCTATTAATAGATTGCTCTAATCACTTCTGCGTACGCGTGTCCAAGGGAACTTGGCGGAGGTTAAATAGGACTTCTTGTCTCAGGGCCGATCAGTCTGGCGCTGTATAAACGCCCTTCAACTATGAGGGTGGCCGCAGGGCTAGAGTCGGAAATCGACGATCACTTGCTTCTCTTATTCATCAAATATAATTATACATTAAGAAAAGGCTCAAATCTTATTATGCAGCCAAGTTACTTTGTTATTGTATTCCACCTCGCTGCTACTACTACTACAGATAGCAACACTTCGCATATCATTCATTATACTGCACTCAATTAGAGGCGGTTCTGGAGCGTTATGCAGACAACCCCCACATGCACATAGGATGAAGGCGTTTCGAGCTCGACACCATAACGCCATATTTTTTTTTTACCCTACATTAAAGATCGGAAATTGTTTTCTTTAAAATCGCTACAAATATTTCTTAGGCACCGTCTGCTACTTGGAGAGTTTTCGACAAGTGGTTCAAGTAATATTCAATAATTCCATCTAATCGATTGGACAGAGCACCATATTAGAAATTGGACGGAAGAGGTTCGCAACAACTCTCTTTCATACGCGTACGTCGGATTTGAGGGAAGCGTTCAAATTAAATAGCATACTTACCAAACCGGTATGGTACCTTATGTCCGAAAGGCTCGCTAAAATCGTTTATAAATGTTACTATTTCCCTGACTAGGGGCATTTCAAAGGCATTTAGGCTGAAGGTCTTGGGATTTTCGGTGAACCAGTGCACGGACAGTGGAAGGCACAAGCTTACAGCTTAAATGTCATTTGAAATGCCCCGTGAGACAGGTGTATTGTACGCCGACGATCCTCATTCGCCAATCGCAGGCCACTAAGGTCTTCGGATCCAGCCTGTGGTCCGGTCCCGTACCCTCAGATGCCCGCGAGGTGTGCGTCGAGGGCATGTCCGGGCCCGGCCTAGTACATTCGGGAGGCCTGCTCCTCCGGGCCAGCGACGACGTGCTGGTGAACGTGCAGAAGCTGCAGTCCGAAGAAACCGGACGCATGACCAGTGCCGCCAAGTACGGACAGGCCGACGAGAACGGCGACCTGGAACTCAGCGAGAGCGAAAACGCACTGGTCGAACAACTAAGGGTACTGACCAACGACCATCCGCTGGAAAGCTGATGGTCAGATTTTTTGGCGTATGTTTTTTTAGCTCATGTTTGATCCTGAAATTCTGCCACTAGACGAACGTCCAACTAACGTCTTTGCTGGCATGTCAAATACATACCATGGTAAAGACCTTTCTTTCGCTTGACTGCCACCTTCCGGTGACAAAAGAACGGGTCTGTCAAAAAGTGTTATACTCATTATCCATAATTCCCTAGTCTAACCATAGTCACAAGATGAGAACGACAGGGCAGCATTTTAGTTATCCGCTTCCAACGCGAGCTCCTTAGCTTCGATAGACACTACTGGCGTTTTGTGTACTGCAACCGAGCATGCACACAGCAGCCAAAGCACAGTTGGATCGGTAACGAGACTCCGCGCGCGCTACAGACCCGGCGTATCGTAAAGCGAGATTCCCTGCCGTTCTCGCTCTCTCATTGGTCACAAACCATCCGAAGAACGGGCTTTTAGCGGGTTCTATCCTCGGCGTTCATTTCTATGGCGCGTGCTCTGCTCGCTCTCCGAAGCGACGAACATGGGCGTGCTGGGCTGTTACGATTACACACAGGGCTATGATATTGTATGAGTGGTCCTCATTACGAGCTGTGGGCTAATCCGCTTATAGTTAGCAATGAAAAACATTTGACGTTGCGAAATGAATCTGCAGAATGCTTTCTGCGAGCCGCGCTTAACCGCAAAGCCCACAACGATTGGGCAGAATATCGAACTATGGGGCGCTTTATTGAGCTTGTTGTCCCTACAGACTGGTGTTTAATAACACAGCATAACAAAGAAATTGAACGTCGCCTAGCAGGGTCTGGGCACGAGCGCTTCGCTATGACCAGTGCCATAGCCTCCTCTATACTGACCAAGCCTGCCAGATCGTCACGAGACGCGGCCGCCGAAAGTGAAAAGGTAGAGCGGCAGGCCACGGACGAGAGGAGAGCCACGTGACGGGCGCCCCGCTGCGGCAAGATGTCGAAACACACCTTTCCCGAGCGATGGAATGTCCGCTCGTGCTCTTCGCGTTCCTCATACTACCACTTCTTTTCTCGTCGGATTTGAAAACCATTTTTCGGATCCTCGCCGCTGCTTTTACCAGATCCTCGCGCTCCAAATCTGCGACCGGGCTCTCTATGGCTCCGTCGTCGAACTGCCAGGCTTTGTGAGTATAGAGGAGGCTATGCCAGCGCTTTGGTCGCATGAGGAGCGCCCTTGGAATCGTCATCTTTGATTTCTCTAATCGAAACAAACAATAAAATTCTGTTTGTTGTCCCCACAGATGAAGCGTACCGCAAGAGGTGTGACTGTTCGATCTCCTCCCCAATACTCTCTGTGTCAAACAGCTACAGCCGACAACGATTAGCCTCAAGCACAACCTCAAGCATACACGGGAAGTTACCTTTGGCAGGCTCGCGATTTCTCGGTGCTCGTGAAGTAACCACGAGAGGCTGCAAGCTTGCCAAAATACATGTGCCTTCGTGCAACGTTCTGAGATCTATCAGTTGACAAGCTCCACGGAAGAGCGTCGTTCGAGAACGGTTCCTCTCCTGTTGCCCGCTCGCGAGCAGTTACGGGCGAATACAGAGCCGTTTATACTGAGAGCATTTGGCCAATGGGCGGAGCTTGTTGCCCGATAACACAAAATGGCGTTACTTCTCTTGCTTGTTTATTCCTGCGAAATGGCATAGGCTTCCTATGAGTGAGAGCCACAGAATGGTGGATGGAAGTAGTCATCTCCCGGTTGTCAGGCTACGCTGTTGTGGTTGCCAGGCTGTCAAAATCTCCTTAAGAAGGCCAAACTCTTTCAGTATAAACGGCTTTGGACGAAAGCGGAGAGCAAGTCGTCTGCTTCTTGTGCAGGGGTGGCGGTGACGTCAGAACGACGCCGAGCTTTCTTATTGGCTGATTGAATAAAATAGTGGGTACACTTCGAGGCATCTAGCATTGAAGTCTACCCACTATTTTTTTTTCAATCAGCCAATAAGAGCTCGGCGTCGTTCTGACGTCACCGCAACTCCTGACAAAGAAGCAGACGACTTGCTCTCCTCATAGCGTCCCTAGCGCTACCAGCGACAACGCCTTCGCGGGCCACGGAGAAGGAGTGTTTTCTTGACGACGCTCTTTTTGCGCGAACTTTAGCGTAGTCTATGTTTATGACAAGAACCACAATATAATCTCTTTCGACCGCAAGCAATGTGCATCCAGCGTTCTACCGGTTCCGCTGCTTCTGTCCACTGGGCAGGCTGATATAAAGCGCTGAGTGGATTTAATAAACGAGTACCGCCAAGCTGGTGCATGATGGGACGCATTTGAGCCAAAAATGGCGGAGCGTAGCCGCGAACGTTACTAAAACACTCAGTTGGGAAACTCGCCGTTGAAACCTGGGCCGCTGGCGTGCACCGAGACCGAGCTAAATACGACAACAGCGCCACTCTGTATCATTTGTCTGTACTGTGGTCACCTTGAGCTTTTAGAAAACATGTTTTTGCTTAAAAACAAATGGACAAGACTTTTTTGTATGAAATTTATTGCAGTTTAGTACAAAATGAGGGACGCGTGATGTTTTTAAAATCTTTAGTTTGCAAGGTTTTGCGGCACAATTAATATTATTTTTATACAACCATGCCTCAGCGATGCTTTCAGGTAGCGCATCCCGACCTAGGTGCATTTTAACTTCGGTAGCAAGACGCGGCGCGTCCGCTGGGGAGACGGGGGTGGCACCCCTGTAACCTCTTCCACTGTATCTGTTTCGGCGACAAAATAGCCGATGAAAGCCAAAATAGAAGTAACGTGCGGTTCCTCAAGTGGCCGCTGCGGGAGAAATGGCGGCGTTGTGTTCGCCATTAGCTCGGTTCGCGAGGACAGATCGGGGCCACTTTTTCAGAGCATTCTCTATGGCAGTTTCCCAACTGAGTGGTTTAGTAACGTTGGTAGCCACCAATCCAGTTTTTTCCGGCGGCGCGGCGCCGGCATCTACAATGGACCAATAGTAGCGTGCTCGCAAACGCCGGCGCGTCGCCGGCAGCCACAGCAGAGAGCGTGCGCGTCTGGATGTGGGATGCGCCATGAGCCAAAAATGGCGACACCTCGCCGGCATCCAATATGAGCTCCCGCGGCACGATTAAATGATGGCGGTACTTGGATAATTTAAGATATCCAGCCCTTTAGGCTGATATAAAGGCTGATAGTGTAGGGTGCACCACCAAGCGCACGCACCGCGAAAAGGCACCAGGTGTTATAGGAAGCTTGCCAACTGAAGTTGACCTAGTAACGTTGCCTTGGTGTGCATGCTGCACGTGCTTGAGGTTGGTCGTTGTCGAATGTTGCTGTTTGTCGCTCTGGTGGGACTGGGATGTAAGCGCGAGCAAAGCCGCAGCTGTAAGCATGCGCATATTGCCATAAACAACATTTTTGTTACCACGAGAGCGCGTGCGCGGCACGGCCTCAAGGGCTGGACGATAGCGCTGGAGGCAGAGTGTCTACTGAATTGTTAACCTGTGCCTAAATACAATATAGACGCTTTGCAACACGCGCCAGATTGAGCCGCCATAGCCGACCTTCTCCTGTTTTACCGAAATGATGAGCCACTGAAGCGGGCGTTTATGAGCCTCCACAGGGACCTATGCTGGAGAGGAGGACACAGTAGCACCTAAAGTCGCAATAACCTGTCCTGCTGTGGCAACGATGACGTGAAGCGAACGTAATAAGAGGAAACAAAACTGAAGGTCGCCTATGGCGGCGCCCATGCACAGCTGCTGCAAAGCGTCTATACACCTTTCTAAAGAAAAAAAATCTTTTGGTTACTTTTTTTATGTGTTCGTGCGTATGCGCGTGATTTTCTCGCTTTCCGAAGCGATGAACAGGTGTGTGCTGGGCTGTACACTTGTAAATATTGGAATGGTGTATAGACAGTACTTCTCATTCCAGAAATTAGCTTACGGCCTGTGCCATGCTCAGTATTCGTGCATATGGCGCGTGCTGGGCTGTGAAGATTGCACACTAGCTGTGATTTTGTAAGCATTGAAGTAGTGTTAAAGTAAAGAATGCAGGAGGTTTAATGGGTTGCTAATCTTCAAATAAAACACCAAAAAGAAGAAAAAAAATTAAAGCCGTTTACAACTCCCTGTAACGCTGAATTGGAGCGCAGCTCTTGAGGAGGAGGAAAGAAGGGTACTGAGGGGAGGGTATACCCCTGCTCCCTCCTCCGCCAGGTCACGTGATCACGGAGGGAAGCGGGGGTCAAGGGACCCAGGGGGCTCACGTGCTCTGGGGGTCACGTGACCTGGGGTCACGTGACCTAGGGGGTCACGTGACTTGGGAGGGTCACGTGACCTGGGAGCAGTGTTGCCAGACGGAGAAAAAAAAGTCAGCAGATTGATCCCCAAAAAGTCAGTAGATTTGAACAAAAATCAGTAGATTCTACGAAATCTGTGTTTTGCCATGTTTTTCTACTTCCATTAAACCACACTTTGAAGAAATAGTAGAGAGTAACAAATATCATAGAAATAAACACAAATAAAAATGAAAAAAAAAAAAACAAGACCAGTTCAAAGTAAAATGGCACCGTGAATGTTGCTCTTTTTAAATTACCATTGACTGGTGGTGCGATTTTGAAGATTATTCTTTGAAATCGAGACTGAGCCACTTTTGGAATCAACAGATGAGGGCGAAAGTGCGACATCCACCTATCGCTATTATTGAAACGAAACCAAAACAAGACGTTCCGGCAAGTGCGCGCGTGCATGTCCAATGGAACTCCTCTGCAAGCTGCCATCTTTCCTTACTGGGCTGTGAAAGGTTTTTGACGCAACGCTGTCGGCGTGGAGCACTGTTGAGGCTACGCGTCGTCTGCTACGGGCTTATTTCTTTTTCGCCTGACTCAAAGCTTGCATTAAAACATGGAGAAACTTAATTCGTTAGCTTTTTAAGCCACCGAGGAATAACATTCTAATTTTCTTGCCAGAGCCTGCCAAATAAAAGTAAAGAACCGAAATTTGGATGTCGATCCCATGCATTTTACAGGACGAATGAATGAAAATGGCAGCTTTCTCCGCTCAGCTGGGAGCAGCCGAGAGTTCACGCGCATGCGCTCACGCCTCTCGCTCTGCGCCGCAGGCTGATTGGCTCACTCGGGAGGGGGCCCTCACGGCAGCGAGATCATAGACTGGCCACACTCTCCCCATTTATGGCTTTGGTACGGATGTCACCGTCGAACCTGCTCTGGGTGAATAGAGAGTATTCACTGGCGGCCATAGTTGTGTGCGCGACTGCTGAGCGCGTGCTGACGGCGAGCTTCCACAGTTCTTTTTCAGCGTGCATTCCACACCATCAAGATTGCCGGTCTTGGCAGCCTATAAATGTGACCTCGCTCTGAGCATGCGCTTTAAAGAGCACCCACAAATATGGCGTCCAGTGAATACTTCCTATAGAAAGATGACGGCTAGGTCACTCGAATAGGACGGGCTTCTGGGCCATTTAGCCAATGCCTCGTTTTTAATTCTGGGAGAATATGAGTTTCCTTTGGTGGGCGACCCTGGAAACTGAAGGGGCCAAATATTAAATTTTAATATGTTTACTAAAAAAAAAAAGTCAGTAGATTTTCCTTCTTTTCAGTGAATCAGTAGACCCGGGACGAAATCAGTAGATCTACTGATAAATCAGTAGACCTGGCAACACTGCCTGGGAGGGTCAAGTGACCTGGAGGGTCACATGACCTGGGGGTCACGTGACTTGGGAAGGGTCACGTTACCTAGGGGGATCACGTGACTTTACGGTTACGCCGACGGCGACGCCGACAGCGACGCCGACGCCGCTCAAGCCGGAAAGGGGCGCCTAAGAGCTGCGCTCTAAAAACATTGAGCATTGTGCGCACACTCAGTGCGCTAAAGTGTTAATGTCTCAGGTCGTCAAAAAGTCGATTTTTTATGAAAGTGAGCAGTATTGGTTTTTGCTCAACCAGTGATATAAAGTCCCTTATCGTACAATCGATTCGTAAAGGTTGAACTACCTTTCCTTGTGATCTTGAGTAAACAACAACACGAGTTAATCAGTTGCTCTTCATCAATTCGTTTTCATGATAATGTAACAATTTTAGTGCTGGTCCCCGGTAGATTACTAGGCATTAAGATTAATAAATTTGTTTACAAAATTACGAGCTAATTGATAGACCTACTGCCTTATTGATTCGTGAGGGGTAGACTCACTTGCCTGTGACCTTTCTTTTCACTGAGATTGCTGCCCCTGTCATAAAGAATCTATCAATTACTAGTCCAAGTGAACCAGGAAGTTTATCGCCCTCTCACACACTCTCGTGTTTTCGTGTTTCCCTTCTGGCAGGGTATCTGGAAGGGCATTCTCCGCTGTGATGTAGACCAGGAGACAGATTTCTTCAAATGCGGCGCTGGTTCCATGGACGTCATCAGGTAAAGTACACATAATAAAAAAACGAGATTACAGTCAAAAGAAGTGTTTAACAAAGCGAACTTGGGCCCACAATCAGTAGTAGTGTCCACGGGACTCGGGCGGAAAGAGGTAAGTTACCTGGATGTGCAAAGAGTCTTCTGAGCGTATCTGGGTTTCGGGATGTCTGGGGAGTAAGGGATATATTGTGTCTTGAATGTCGCCGCTAATACGTGGACGACTCACTCATAACATTGCAGGCTTGTGGAGGAGGTGAAGGACAGCTGTGGCCTGTCCCTTGAAAACGAAGACGTGTACATGTCCACCGTCTTCGAAGACTTCGCCAAGACGGCGAGTGCTGCGCAGCCGCGGAGGTTCGGGCACTCCCACGCTCGTCTTCGACCCCGTACGTGTATAACCGCCTCTCTCGAAGGGCACTACTGGGTTCTGGTTTATGTCATGGTCAAAATAAGTATTAACGAACAACGGAACGCGTGTCTTTCGGAGCCTGGTGATCCATTTGGCGGAAATTGGTGGTACTTTCCCGGCGAGATTGTTACGGGTATTTCGTGGGGTGATGTTATTTATGCCCCCGCTTAGACGTGGTGACACACTCGCCCCTTTAATGGACCGCGCATCTTTTGAATCGTCGCTCTTATTAAAATAATGATCCGGTGGCAATTGCATGGGAATGACAGCATGAAACACTTAACCTTAGTCGTTTACAGTGCGAACTTCTAGAAAATTCTAGTTGGCCGCTGCAGTATGCTATATGTTTACCGATTTAATAAATCAAGATTGCCTGTTATCAGAAAACCGTGGTTGCACTTATAACGCGAAAGACATACTGTCAGCGAATTATCACAGAGTGACGACCCCTTCTACAAAGTCAGGAGAATATCAGTAATGAACTAGGGGAATTCATCAATAAAAGCTCCTGCGACTACATGATGAGTCTACGCGATGCCAATAATTTCACCGGAGGATGGCAGGGTGTGATGTGATAAAAGTTTCGCACTATTGTGTATGCTCTTCAACTAGAGCTAGCACCGTGAGAACGCCCACCATCGCACAAAAATTATTTTCGCAGATGACAACTAGAAAGGACGCGTAGAAAAAGTGCTGTCCGTGACGACGCATAAAGATAAAGTGTATCGCGATACACGAGAAAAGATGAACTGGTCTTTTGCTTTGAGCTCCGGCCGCACCGCCTTCTACGGGGCACCGTGCGTGTTGCTCGGTCGTAGCTATAGGTTGCTCTTATTTCTTTCGACAATGACTGCACATGCATGTCGCTTGTTTTTACATGTTTGAATCGTCGCTTGTTTTTACATACGTGCTGCGGAACACACGTTTGGGATTGAAATCTAGTGAAGTTAAACATCGTTCACTGACGAAGAAAATGCGCTAACTAAAGCAATTACACTTTTACAATGTTAATCAAGGTACATGCTATTCGGTACGACCCAAATAACCAAAGTGCTTCTTGTTATTTTCCGGCGAAGAGACAAAATGCACGCGTATTTTCCCATAGGAATGCATGGGAGCACCGCAAAAGTAGACTGGTTGCTGTCTGCTTCAATTTGCGTCACGGAAGTCGCATAGACACTAGCGCCAGTTGAACCTCTAGCGTACATTATAATAACTCTATGTTCAGAACGACAAACACGGAAGTGACTCATCGATGGTCAAGAAGAGCCGTGGCCCCCTGCCGGATGTGTACACAAACCTCATGCCTAAAAGCCAAACCCTCCGTGCGACTCTCATTTGCTCTTTGCGTTACTGAAGATGCCTCCCGCATGGGAGGTGAAACGTTTAATAAAATTATTATTCTTGTTGTGTCAAGCCGTTTTAGTTATTACAGTTATCATGTCTTCGTCCGGCTTCTTGAGTATTTTTGCACTGTTAGAGCGTCCCCTTCTACAAATGGTTTCAGACCTTTGATTTAGATATTTTGTTTGCTTGTTGACTCTGGTAACCTTTTTTTTATTTAATCTTTTCGTTGCCAGGTCCAGTAGAAAGTAAAAAGACATTCGCTTGACTTTTAGTTGAAAATGTTTCACCTGCCGCATTTAAAGGTGCACAGGTCGCGTATTATTTCCCAAATTTTCATCGCTGCGGTTTATATAATGGCGCGACTTCTTTGTGATACCTTTTAAAATAAACATGGACATTAACGGTAAACATTTGCGCGACTTCTGCGTGTTACCTTTTAAAATAAAGCATGGACATTAACGGTGGACATTTGCCGCGGGAGCTATATTTCTCGTTTGATTCGTTGGTGAGAACATTGAGACTATAGCTCCCGTTTGTCCGTATATCGCGATCATAATACACGTATGTGGGGCTTATTAATGTAGTTTTGTCGCACTGACCGTTGAGAGTAGTGAGTCTTTAGATATATTCGACTTATATACTAACTTTTCCGGAAAAACGTCCGTTTATAGGGGGTGTGACTTATACAACGGTGTAAGTTATAGACCGGAAAATGCTATACTTTTTCTGGTGCGAAAGTGGGTAGAAAACGTTTACTGAATGTCGAACCTTCGTAATCCCTCTCGCTATAGCCAGTATGAGATCAGTAGAGAATCTCACAGGCTGTGAGGAATAATTAACCAGGGCAGTATAGGCGAAAGAGAACCACAGAGCTGTTACCTCATGAATTGTTTTATTAGTCACGGGCAATACGGTATGGTTTTGAAGTAAAGGGTATTAACGCGAACGAGCAGCTAATGGAGTCACTGTTTCTTTCCTGTGTCGATCAGGTGGTGGTAAAAGCCAACGGCATGGACGTGAGCTTCGCCACGCAGCTCTTCATCAACAACCAGTTTGTGGACAGCTCCTCGGGGAAAACGGTGGACATCGTAAATCCAACGGACGAAAGCGTGAGTTTTTTTTTTTTTTTTTTTTAGTTTGAGAAAGATACATATCTGTTGTTTTTTTTCCTCGACCGCGTTAAAGCCTGCCCATTCACCAAACAGCAGGGAGCATGTGGTGCCCACTTCTTTGGTCGTTAAATAAATACGTTTCAATGAATGAATGACGCCTGCCCAAACAGGACACTTCAGAAATCGAGAGGCGACACGACTCCGTCAAACAATCGTGGAAGTTGAAGCGTCCGGCAGTCCGGCAGTCCGATCGTCTGTTTGAACCCTACCGAGCAAACATCACGATTTTCCTCCTTGGTTCCTCCGCCTTTTGATGACCTTGGTGTACGTCAGACTTGACGTCGCACGCCGCCTGCCAATGCTGTTCATCTGTTCTGGCGGGCCCTCGTATCCTTGGACGTGTTTCAAACTTTGCTCGATCTTACTCCAGGGTAAGGCTTTTGTACCTTTGCGTTCGAAAACATACCCGCGTTCAGCGTCGCTCTATCCGCGTTATCACGTGACACGACCCGCCGGAGTAGCTCGGATCTATATGGGCAAGATTTCGAACACGCCACTTCCTTTCCCGTTTTCGGTAACTGAAGAGCAGCGGAGGCCTCGAGCGATTGACCGACAGCCAAGAGAGCTTGTGAGTGGCTGTCAGGACCCACGGGATGAGCATGCTCAAGGCCCTCGTGGAGGACGCGGGCAAGATCTGATGGAGGGAACTTTCCTCAAAACAAAGCAGGCGGAAGCGGACCGCCGCACGACTTCTGTCGGAGTCGTGTCGTCTCACGGTTTCTGAAGTATCCTGTTTGGACGGGCCTTCAGTCGGCGAAGTCCGAAGCCCCAGATTCTATTAGGCTCAGAATAGTGAGTAAATGCAGATAATTTATCATCTGTAACCCTCAAGTGTGAAACTTTGAAGTATTCTCGAATGGAATATTTTAGAACTGGCGTTCGAATTCTCGGGTTTAAACTTTCTTTATTTATGACTCAATTTGTAAACATTAGCACTAGTAGATTGAGTAGGTTTCAAGACGGAAGTCTGCAAATCATAAAAAATATCAAGTGTAGAAACTAAAAGGCATCATTTGAAGTACTAAGTCTACTGAATGTAATGAGTAATCATGATTAATAGTGTTATGGTTGTCAAAGGAGATTACTATCATTGAACAATCATTATTAATAAACAAAAGTGGCACAGCTTGAAAGATTTGAATCATGAAATTGTATTTATTTGTACAACATTATGGATAAAATAAGTAGATATTTATAATAAGCTTCTGTAATCACCTTTCTCGAGTTCACGTTCTGCACCATTATTCAGCCTTTAAAAACATGACATTATTATACAGAGATCACCCATGACTGACTGCTCCATGAGGAGTCACTCATAGGTGATCTCTAAAACTGACAATGATGTACACTAAACTATGTACTTAAGGTTGGTTTCGTTAGCTCATGGTGTCAAATTTGAATACACCAATGCTTGTGTAAACTTATATGAAAGCCAAAACTATTTACATATTTTTGAAAAACCGGAGACATCGGACGAAAAAAGGTACAAACACAAAACATCTCAAACGCAGCTACTAAACTTTATTGGCAAAGTCGTATTTATACTATCTCCCACTCACGTCTCTCGGCAAATTTGCACACGCCCCCGTGACCATCAGCTGCGGTACATCTTGAGTCTTGACCTAATTTTTCTTCTTATCTGTTTCGAGGGTTCGCCGCGTAGGGGGCAGAGATAAAGGCGCGGTGCCTGACAAATGTCTCTGCCCCTAACGTTCAGCAGCTGAAACTAGTTACATAATACCAGATTCTACAAAACATTATACAATTAAAGTAAAACAAGATAAACAAGTCAAAGAAACAGGGAAAATAAACTCTACATTCATTTGGTAAGAAAAGCACTATAAACGTCAGTAAGTGTTGGTCGTGAAAAACCGAAGTCAGTAACAACAAACAAAAAACTAGAATGCAATCTTATGTACCTCCGACATATCAGCATCAACACGCAAGTTCAGATGAAGGAATACAATGAGAACAGATATCTTTGAAATTAGCTATACCTAGTGATTATGTTCTTGGTGCAATACACTATCCAAACGAGAATGCGATTTCACTGCCAACGAAGAAACTTCTGCAAACCCTTTTAAAACCAGGAAACGTGTTGTTAAAGTTAAGGTTCAGCTCCGTTCTATTTAGTGTTTTAGTTGTTTGAAAAATTAGAGTTTGTTGACCATAGTTGGTTCTTATGGCTGGCACCCTTCGCTTTGGGTTTGTAATCGGATATGCACACTTAGGGTGATTGCTGGTGTGGTGTAAAGTCTATTTTTATGTATCCATAGTAAAAGTCTGAAAAATATGCTTGGTCTGCCTTAAGCATATTATATTTGATGAAGAGTGGTTGTGTCCTGAAATGTCTGGTGTCTCCTTTACACTTTCACGCATTCGTGAGATCTTTTTCTGCAAAAGGATAATTTTATTATAATTCGCCGCTGTCGTCGTTCTTCAGCCGTGAATACCATAACTAATTTTGGAGTAGAATAAGGAATAATACAGTGTGTGTTCTAACCAGGTAGGTATTAAATTCTGTATTCTACAAATGCATCCAGTTACCCGGGATACATCAACCTTTAGTTTGTTTACATGACAATTCCATGATAGGTCCTCAGAAAACCATAAGACCAAAACGTTTCGTTTTGCCACCTGCTCTAATGTTGTGCCCTCGTATATTACGTTAATGAGACTGTAGTCTTGCCTTAGTTACTGGTTTACCTTCACCCAAAGACAAACCCGGACGTGACCCTCGCAATCCGTACAAAGGATCCACCTAATGCTTGTTAAGGCGACATAAACGATAAAACCATTTCCTTCTAAAAAATTACAAATGCAAAAACATTTGGGTTTTCCAATCTAGTGTGAACGACGGTCAACCGATACAACTGCCTACGGAAGCGATCCTGATTGTCTCCTTCAGGACTCTTTTTGCACAATCTTTTTCTTTGCATAACACAACAGTTCGGAGACCTGTTCTTAACAGTTCTCATATAGTCAAGAAGCCTATCACCTAAGCGCCGTTTTGTCTGCCCTACATACGATTACCCAAGGTCGTCGGAATATCATACGCTACACTAATCTGGCAATCAACGGCTTTAGATACTAGTCTAAAACTAACTTTAAAACTGAAGTCATGCTTCCACAAAAATAACAGATAGTTTTAAACTGCTTAGTGGGAACAGCGCAAAAAGACGTAGGACGAGGACGAAGAAACACACAGTCAGCGCCCTGTCTGTGTGTTTCTTCGTCCTAGTCCTACGTCTTTTTGCGCTGTTCCACTAAACAGTATGTACCACCAACTAGCCAAACTACATGCCTTGTTGATCGTTTTAAAGTTCAATTGGAACGCCTACAGTGCTTCAGGATTTCTACAGCAGGTTTTAACTGAGGTTAAGAGGTGGAAGGTTAAAGGGGAAGAGAAAAATGAAATGCACTTACAATTTTCTGTAATGCGAAGTTAGAGCGCAGCTCTTGAGGAGGAGGGAGGGTACGGAGGGGAGGCTATGCCCCTCCTCCCCCTCCGTGCCCTCATCTCCTCCTCCGCTCCCATTTAGTTGGAAATTTTCGCTAAACTTCCCGCTAGATTTCGCGAAAATTTTACAGCTAAATTTAGCAGAGAAATTTCGCGAAAATTTCCCGCTATATTTAGCGGGAAATTTTGCGAAAAGTTTCACGCCAAATTTAGTAGAAAATTTTGCGAAAATCTTTCCGCTACTCTAGCGGGGAAATTTTCCCGCTAAATGTAGCGGGTAAATTTCGCGGAAATCTAGATTTAGCGGGAAAACATTCCCATAATGCAACGCGCGGTTACGCCCGGTTGCAATATTCCCATAATGCAACTCACGCGGTTACGCCGACGCCGCTCAACCCGGAAACGGGCGCCTAAGAGCTGCGCTCTAAAACAGTCCCAAAGAGCGGAGGATTTGTCCGGTGGTGATTGCATACGTCCACAAAATGACCCACAATCTGAAAAAAGTGGCGAATCACTGTGAGGTCCCGATGGTGTTTTCAGTCCCCAAAAGATGGCCAGAATTTGCCCTCAAAGTGCGCTCAAACTTCGGGTACACGAAACGACATCAGCGACAATCCATTCCATACACAGAAGGTGTTGCACATAAATTACCCCTTACGTGTTGTAAAAGTTATGTACAATAGTCTAATCATTATGTCAACGACCGCCTCCGAGAGCACTACTAGTCCCTCATGCCACCGTAGGAGGACACCTTCACTGTCAGTGCACACTAACGTTTAAAGAAACGACAATTTGAGGAAAATTTCCAGATCGGACTACCAGAGAAATCCTGTAAGCGTACCATATGGCAATATTAAGAGGAGTGTCGTGTCAGCAAGCCATCGATAACGCTGCATGAGAAGGAAGTGCTCTTTCTAGACAGTCCTTTTAACGACTAGGTGTTACCTGAACCTGGAGATCTATCCTGTATGTGTACCCTTGTAGATTTTTAGTTTTCGTAGTTTCTTAACATTTTTGTAAATATTCATGGTGCGAATGTATTGTGCTTCGTCCTTGAGGTTCTCCAGAGGGAACCGATGCTACAAGGTGATGGGACCAATCAGACAGCATCAAAACGGCACCATCATGGTGTTCGTCACTATTCTGTACGTGTTCTATCATCGCTGAACCAATCACAAACAGAAAAGGCACAGTGACTTGTGCTTTTGCCGCTGCTCGATTCGTCTCATTAGCTCCTTGCGTCGGCTGCGTTTGGACCTAAACTGGAACGAAGTATAGCTGATGGTCACGGCGGCGTGTGCAAATTTGCCGAGACACGTGAGTGAGAAATGGTATAAATACGGCTTTGTCAATAAAGTTTAGTAGCTACGTTTGAGGCGTTTTGTGCTTGTCCACTTGTTCGTCCGTCTTCTCCGGTTTTTCGAAAATGTATAACATAAACCAGCTCGCTTCTTTACTCGCTCTATCTCCAAAATATTTATATTTAAGTGAGGGCTTTAAGTAGGCAAAAATAATTCAAGAAAGATATTCCTTTTCTTGTTGTTGTTGAAGATCTGCCTGACAACCACACTGGTGCTCTTCTGCTGTGTACAAAACCCGTCGTTTCTGTGCAATGTGGACTAATACAACGACCGTCAACTGTTACAGGTGATCTGCAAAGTGCATTGCGCCACACCTGAAGACGTCAACCGGGCTGTTCAAGCAGCTAAGGTGCGTATCTTTACACATTTATGACAAGAAATAGTTTTTGGCAAATCATATTCGAAGTCCTGATACTACTTTATTCGCGCGCTTAAAAACACGCATATAAATCACAGCGATATATCTCGATAGGAATATCATTTGAAAACATGATATGATTAAACTCACCAGTATTCAGAGCGTTATCTAGAATTTCCAGGAATTTTTGAATTTCCAATGCATTGTAACTTTGATTTGCAGGCGGCCTTTGAAGATGGCGAATGGGGTAGGATGAGTGCGAGAGACCGAGGAAAGCTGATGTACAGGTGGGTGACTGTCTGTTATTGGCAGGATCGCTGGAGTTTGCTCTATCTAAACGGGCCCGTTATTTTAGTTCACAAAAATGGCAGCAATTTTTATTTCTTCACTTCATTTCATTTTATGATGCATTCCACGCGTTATGCGTGGAATGCGAGTATTAAGGAGTGATCGTCTAACTTTTTTGGAAGATATTACAGTGTCGTTAGTGCAAGTGAAGGATATAATGTTTCTTTACTGCTATCACCCTCTTCTGCAACATGAATATACACTACGAAGACTACAGGCATGGTAAAACTGTAGTAAAAGACGTAAAGCTTGCAGCGTAGCCGGTGCACGTCGAAAGTTTTCAGCTTTTGCAGAAGTGGTCGAGAATCGGGCTGCGGATCGAGAAGTTCTGGGTTCGTTTTCCTTTGGGGGGATGAGTTTCTATTGGATTAATTTTTAATGAGTGCTTGTGTACATTGTTTTGCTTATTTTTCCATGGTAACCATACGATTCTATTAGCATGCCCTGCTATAAGGTATGCACGACGCAAGAACGCGGAAGTGGGCAAATTACTGGAAGTAGGGAGTGCTATTTTGTCCATGTTTCGTTACCCATTAAAATGAACCCGTTGTTACCCGTTAAAATGAACTACAAACTAGCCCATTCGTCAACTCTACGAGGCGTCATAAAGCATTCCATACTTTAACAAATAGTGAGGGAAATTCACATAGGCTGAGCGTCCGTTCACGTATCAGTCGTTGATTTACACCGTGCACGCAGACTGGCCGACTTGATGGACCAGCATCGGGAGGAACTTGCGACTATCGAGTCCCTCGATTCCGGCGCCGTGTACACGCTAGCGCTGAAGACGCACATCGGCATGTCCGTGGAGACGTTCCGCTACTTTGCCGGTTGGTGCGACAAGATCCACGGCAGCACCGTGCCCGTGAGCCACGCCCGGCCCAGGAAGGAACCTCAGCTTCACGCGCAAGGAGCCCATCGGGTGAGCGACGGCTGAGAGGTACAGAGTTTGTCCATGACGCCTCGGCTTTCTTGGTTAGCCAGTGATGAGTTCGCAGTTTGCTGTATACTAGGTAGACATTCGCCTACAACAGGAGTGAATGGATCTACCTAAAGCCACTGAATAAGTTGCGCTTGAGAGTAAGGACAATTGAGCCGTCTTGTTGCTTAAATTCGTCCTTGCCAGTTATCTTAAGCTTGATCGGAAGTCGAAGAAAACGCTTTTGCGCCTTACAGAAATGCTAACGTGGTCCTCATACAAAAAAAAAAAAACAATATCGCCTGAACTTCTTGACATCATTTTAAAGCTCAAAAAGTGGCATGTTTGAATAGTGACTATCGACAATTGTTACCGCTTTGCAATAGGCAACAAAATGGCGCCGCCTACAAGCGAATCATGAACTGGAATCTAGATTTAGTGACTACATCTTCATCAAACAAACATCCGAGTACTGCACTAGGACTATTGTTGTAGGAATTAGGGATACGCGAACAACCCTGGATGAGGGACCTTTCCATGGAGCTGTGCTGTGCTATAGTCTTACACTAAAACTATGTATGCTGGAGACTACGGTTTCCAACCTCACATCTAGCGCTGTAATGGCCAGTTAACCGTCCTGCGCGCGGGCAGAAAAGATATGCTTATCGTGGCATGCACATCACACATACACGCAACTGAATCATGCAAGTAAATGTTAATGAAAAAAAAATTCTGGAAGCATAATATCACTGGTTGTTTGTATGCGCACTGAAAAAAAATTATAGATTAACAGAACATAAATTAGGCAAATGCGCAAACACTTAGTATGCGAGCCCATAGAAAACTACTAGAATATGACAGTAGGCTCAACATTTGCTTCACCTAAACAATTGTAACTGTACACCAACGTTGTGGCTGCTTGAGAAGTTTTGCATGATTCTCTTCAAAATGTGCTTGAACGTAACCTGTTGGGAAACTTCACATTCCATGTTCCGTGTTTCCACTAATTCTGAAATTAGTTCGTCCTTTAATTAAGCACTCCCTAGGAGTTGCAACTATGTAACAATTTCGTAACGCATAGTCGTACGTGAAAAGTTCACGTACTGAACGCTTCTGCCCTTGTATCTTACGTGAATCTAGACGGATTTCGTCAATGTGGTCGTCCTTAGGTTAGCGGTCGTCCTGCATTGGCTAATTATATCTTTAGCAAAAATACCAAGAAACCGCGCACTGGCCGCGCAATAAATGATGGGAAGATCCCTGCATGCCCCTCTTTTTCTCGCAGACTTTACCACGTGACATAGACGAGAGGGAGAGAGAGAGAAACATGGCTGCACACTTGCTTGCCTGCATTTACCCGCTTGGGTATACGTTGCCTACGCCCAGTGGCGTCGCGAGGGTCAGCGGCACCCGGGGCGGTAGCCCGCCGCGACACCGCCCCCTCCCCGCAAACCGCCTCCGCGAGGCCCGCCGCGGCTCCCCCCCCCCCCCCCCCCCCCCCCCGCTCTCGAGTGGCCCGCCGCGACTCCCCCCCCCCCTTGCTGTCGTGGCCCGCCGCGACACCCCTGAGCGCTGCACCCGGGGCGGTCCGCCCCCCCCCCGCCCCCCCTTGTAGACGCTACTGCCTACGCCGCACCCAATGTCGCCTTTGTTGTCTGCTAGAGTCGATTCTATACAGGATGTTCTTGGAAACTTCTTGGGAACGACGTCCGTTTGCCCAGTTTCATACATGTGGGTCTGGAATTCGAATTTTGGTGGTGTTTACGGCATCAACCTGTACATTACGCAGAAACCCAGGGTGCAGATTAAAAATCAGGATGATTTAAATCGTGATTCAAATCACCCCGGCTCTGCAATGGGAATGAAACTCAAAGATTTCCGGCAAAAAGTACTACAAAAATATATTTATATTTACTAATTCGTGTATAATATAATGCTCTTTATGCGCATTTCTTATATGAATGCATATATCTATATATATATATATATATATATATATATATATATATATATATATATATATATATACATATATATATATATATGGAGCAAACCTAATTAATCGAGCAAAAATTATTTTCACCGAGTTGAACAAAACCAATTAGCGCTGCTGAATCAGAGTGTTCAAGTTTCCTTCTATCTTCCACTTTGTTTGTATCTTGCGCAGTGTCAAAATAAATCAAAACGTAAAACACACACACAAAAAATAGAGGGAAATAACGTAATACTCAGAAGCGAATCAAAACTCGAGGAAAAAAATAAATACAGCTATAATATTATAACTTTGTAAGAGAAGCGGACGAACTCGCGCTCTGCATTCTGTTGTCTGCATGCAGCGTTTCTTTTGCGGGATGTCTGAGCGGTGCGAGTGCAGCTTTGCTGAGAGGGGCACGTCCCCTGGCAGGGTCTGCGCACTCATCACGCCCTGGAACTACCCGCTGATGATGGTGTCGTGGAAGAGTGCCGCCTGCCTGGCGGCCGGCAACACGCTGGTCCTCGCCCGCCCAGGTGTGCCCACTCACGGCCCTCAAGCTGGCCGAGCTCGCCGTCCACGCGGGCTTCCCCGCCCGGGGTCTTCAACGTGCTCCCGGGCTCCGGTGAGCCCCTTTTCTGCTCGCCACTCGTCCTTCGAACTGCAGCGTCCACCCTAACGATCGGAGTCTGATGCCGTGTTCATGACTCGTGCGTGACGGCATAGCATCCTGCTGCTGGGTATTTCCACCTGTCGTTGCCGATGAAAAAAAAAGAAATAAAAGAAATCGATGGGGCGAAATGATTGCAGCAGAAGGCACGCGTTCAGCAACAAGGCCGACATAATGCCGCTGATGTTCCGTCAATGCTAGTTATGTATGGGTTTCACGCAGTCCTTACTGTGGGGGAGGGAAGGAAGGTTGTTTCGGAGGAAGGGGCTGAACTGATTATTTGCGAAATAAGAGAGAAAAAGAAGCACGGGAAAATGAATAATGTTAAAGGAAAGTGAAAGTAGAAAATAATTGTCCTCTCCTTCTCCGTACTCGCCCCGAAAACCGGTACGTCTCCCTATTTCTCTCCATTGGAGGGTAGAAGCAGACTTCTGCCTGTTACTTAAAAACGTAATTTAATACAATTACAAATACTTGGCCTAAAAAGAAACGAATTACCGTTACAAATGACTTACAATAAAAAGTAATCGATTAAATAATTCGTAACTTTGCTCGATTACTTTTGCGTTACTCCAAAGAAGCACCCAAAGGACATGCAATGTCTGCTGCGTGAAATGTTGTGCCCCATCAAAAGTAAAACGGATATAAAATACACTGAGTACAATCTACCCTCCACTTTAGTTCAATAATTTTACGAGGGCAACTCTATGAGGCTTTGAAGTATTTCAACATTCGTTCGAGATAAGCGACCGCGGCGCTCTCCAACGGGACAAAATTGAATTGCATCAACATGCGAAAAAATGCACATGGGTGGTGGAGGCGCGCAAACCATTCAAATATTTCGAGTTGGGCACTGGCGAACTGTAAAACACGATTTCCTGAAGATGTGTTTTCTTTTAATGATTACTGCGTGTTGCTTAAACTAGGGCTGTTTCTACAAACTAAAACTGACCGGCGTAGAAAGCAAGATGCTGTACTTGCGTTTGGGTACATTTCGAAGACTCCTGCTTGACGAAGGTTGTTATTCGACCAAATGACCCAAATGAAGCTTCTTTCTTGACCACCAAACTCATCAGAACGAAATATTTACACGAAAAACTAACTCGGAAACGTTCAGCTGAACTAATTTTGCTGCTTAAAAATTATATTAAAAAAACTCCTAAGTGTCAGTGATCAGCATGCTTCTATGTCTCACTCGTTTACAGCAGCCTTACGCTGTCTCAACTCCAGCGTTCATGTTTGCCATGAACACTGTCACTGCTCATTCTCAGAAAACTAGGAGCATTTTTCCTTTCCCTAAAACTTCTGTCTAGTCCCCGCAGACACAGTCCGTTAATGAGGACCCCAGTATTCTCATTTCTTAGTATACGGGTGCAGCTTCGAAGTCCCAGGCTGTCTTGGTTGTGCTCCCTGACACCTTATTGCCTGTTGTCCAGAGTGATGATACTCGTGGTTTGCCGCCGATCTCCGTTTAAACTGGCAGCAGGGCTGATGCTACATCGACATCTGTTCCAATAAACTGTTGCCACCGCACCCTACACGATTCTGCCCACACGTATGCACAGGGCGAAGTCACGTGGTATAAGGCACATCCATGGTTAATTCAGCCAGTATTTATCTTGTACAGTGCTGTTAAGCCGGGGCATACCGGTGTAAGATAATACTCTTCAGGTGAGGACAGCACGCTCCTCGCGCAGTGCAGATAAAGTTCGCTTTTCACTCTCTGTCTTTCTCTCTCTCACTATGGTTTCAAGCGGCGACGGCAAATGACTCGTCGACCCGTGGGCACGGCAAAGACGGCTCGTGCCGCCTCATGCTCCACACGCGCAGAGCTCCAGCGAGGTTGTCGCTCGTGCAGAAAAGACCACGGTGTACCGGGGTGTCATGGCAACGAGATAATTTTTTTCGCTCTCACACAGTCTTCGCCATTTGGCCGCCGGCGACACTGTCAGCCGCGGGCACGGTGGCCGCGGAATGATGCAACCTTTCGGATGCCCGTCGAACGAACGCTATCTGATTCCTCACGCCGCGCGTTCAGCCCCGCCGTGTCCTCACCTAAAGAGTGTATCTTACACCGTGAGCCGGGGTCACATGCTTAAAGGCCGTCTTCAAACAGATTTTAACGCAATTACCACGAGATCCGTGCTTCGAATTCCACATGGCAACAAGTTCAAGGAGAAACGTGCCAGGCGGCATTCGAACCACAGATATCGCGGTGACCGATGTCTTCAGACGGTCTTTTGTATGATGTTTAAGCAGTGCGACCCCTGCTTTAAAGGAGCGGTGCAACGATATTCAATTGGAGCGTTTCTTGTTTTTCAATTTACATGAGCTTACTGGAACAATATGTTCTGTTCCCCTTAAGCTGAGACTAGAAGCTCCGCCTTGAGGGCGAGCTCGCTGGCTCCCGCAGTGCTTTGGTTGCGCGTGCCCGCGCGTTCACACTTGTGTTAGCAAGGACAGTAAGCTCGCGCTCCCAGCTTAAGCATGAACGGAGTATATTGGGACCGCGGTGTAAGATAAACACTCATTAGGTGAGGACACTGGCGGGAGGAGCAATGAGACGCGGTCGACAAGATAAAGTCCTCTCACGAGCACATGGGAGCGCCCAACAGCACGCGGCGAACTATACTTCGTTTCAGCTTGGGTCTAGACGCAGCCGATGCTGCAAGCGCGAGCTCCGGGCTTCCAGCGTCCCTGCCAAGCACGCGCGCTCGTGCAATGCAAGCACTGTTCAGGGCCACACGCTCGTGCTTGTAGCATCGGCTGCGTCTGGACCCAAGCTGAAACGAAGTATAGCGTCGCTAGCAGTAGAAATGACGCTGGTTGCCAAGGCATTTCTCGTGCAGCCATCGTACACCCTTGAAGAAGGAGGTCGTGCTCGTCGGATGCCAGGACGACGAGATATTTTATTTGGTTTTTTCACAGTTACGTTGTTTCGCCAGCGAGCCGTGGGCTGTTGTGGCACTCGCATGCGCTCGTGAGAAGACTTTATCTGGTCGCTCCGCATCGGGCAGAATCCTCACCAAAAGGGGTATTCACACGTGGGAGAAATCCCGGGGATTTCTTCACGTCACGCGCATCCCGCGACGAAAACGTCAGGCTTCGCGATGTGCAAAAGCCTCACGTTTTCGTCGCGTGATGCGCGCAGCGCCGGAGAAATCCCCGGGATTTCTCCTTTGCGTGAATACCCCTGAAAGAGTATTAGCGGCGAGATGTTTTGGTGGCGCCTCCTATGGTCCCCCCTAGTGACGTCATTACCTTGCGAACAACAAGTTTGAAGGTGTTTGTAAATAGCATGGTGGAAGCTTGAAATCATTGCGCTCTCAAAGGAACACTGCCAACACCGTCAAAATTAAAGTTCTTTCATTCCTCTTATTCCCGTCAATGATAAATCCTTTTCTGACGTCATAGTCAGCGTTCGGCCAATTGTGGTGGGCCGACCACAGCGACGCTTTCGGTCGCGCACGTCGCCAATATCTTACGCCGTGAGTGGGACCCAAGCATGCTCGCACGCAACGCCACTGACCAAGAAACTCTGTTGCAGTGTAATTTCGAGGAGAAGAGCGAGCGTTTTCCGTCAATCTCTCGTTCGCCAAACTTGATGACGTAGCGTGGAGGTCGCAGTGTCGGCATAGTAACCCCAGTGACGGTACTTGAATGCGGTTCATAGATTGGACCCTAGCCATTGTGTGCGCGGTCAATTCAAACCCGCATTCTCCCCCTCTTCCCCCCGTTGGTACGCCACTGGCCCACAGCATGCCAACTCTATCTCCCTTCGCTAAAGGAGTGCAGTTTTATTTTTTTATCTCTAAGCACGCAGAGCGCGGTAGCATTCCTTAATTATATAGCATTCGCTCTGTTATTTGCGGCGAACAGAGGGGAGCTAAAATGCGCTTTTTCCTACCAGGTGTCGATTTTTTGCGACTAACTTCGCTAGGGATCTCACCAAATAATGTAGCATTATGGCTCTTTTTTTTAATTATCGGGGTCTGACTCCGCTAAAGTTCTCATAAATGACCGTCTTTGCAAAGGACGACGAACTAAGTTGTTTGTTTGAAGTTGCCATGGTGACGCTGACCGTAGCAGACGAACTTTCTCATGCGGAGGGAGACGACAGGGTGGCGAGATCGGGCGCGTACTTGGGTCCTTTCGCGGTGATTTTCGATGGGCGGATTGTGAACAAAAAGCGTTCGAAGTAAGTAGTTAACGAAGATGGCTGATTTTCTCCACTGCCTAGTATTTTGTCGAACCTCACAAAAGAGTACGCTTTCGTCGCAATTCGGACGAAGTTTCTTGTACTGCAACGTGGGGCTTAACTAGCAACGTGCCATAGTTTCTTTTTTCTTTTTAATAAAATCTGGTTGTCGTATGAAAGAGAGTATTTCTTGTGTTCTCTCGTAAGGTGTGTAAACTCTGGCTGGTTGCTTCTTTCCTATACTGATTTTCTTGGTGTGACTTCTTTAGTTTATGGGGATATACGAGAATAACCTGAGGGAGAGGAGAAGACGAGTGCGCAGGGAGACGCCAGGGTGATGAGCTCTGATTGGAACGGTCAGTGGGTAGAGGCTAAGCTAGCTGCCTTTCTCTCTACTAACTGTTCGAACGCGGATGCCGAACACCGGGCGCCGGCGTCTGGCGTTCGAGAGCGTTCGAAGAGTGAGCAGGGACACAAGCAGCTGGCTTTGGGTCGACCCATTAACAATTCTAACCAGAGTTTGCTGTTCTGACGTCACCGCGCTCCTATATGTGTTCCTCTCTTTCAGCTTCTACGTAAATATGACACTACGGCTTTACTTCAATCGAGCGTTTAGCTTGCTCAACAAAGCGCCGTCTACTTCATTGCAGATGCGGCAGCGCTTTCAGTTGCTTGAAATCACGAGGCATTTTCCCCAGATTTCGCCAGATTTTGTGGTTCACTAGTCAGGACAGGAAATGCTTCAAACTTTCACCATATTTCCGAACTTTGGTGGTGCATGTCAACATCTGGCAACAGCACAGCACACTATCTCTTACTCATATTTCATAACGAAGAAAACGCACTAATAAAATGCAAGATCCGCGTACCAGAGACGGAATTTACTAAGAAATAATTTTTTTTTTTTTAAACCTCCCAAGGAATATGGAATGCTTTGTCTTGTGAGACGGGTTTCGGTGCAAATGCAGAAACGATTTGGCACGCATGCTCGCACTCCCGCAATAATGCCCATCAGCGCTGCAAGTTCAATTTAATCAATAAATGAGTACATAAAAGAATTGGTTCTTGGAGTATGTTAATCTCTCATTAGCCTCCAAGGGTTCGATCCAGGTCGAATTCTCGTAGGCATACATTCAGTTGGCTGAGGCTTCGCCACGAGCAGGCAGAGTAGAATGGGACGTTGGTTGTTCATGTTGGGGCCGGGCGTGCAGGGACGGTGGTGGGCCAGGCGCTGTGCGACCACCCGGACGTGCGCAAGGTGGGCTTCACGGGCTCCACCGAGGTGGGCCGGGACGTGATGCGCAGCTGCGCCGTGTCCAACATCAAGCGCTGCTCCCTCGAGCTGGGGGAAAGTCGCCGCTCATCATCTTCGCGGACTGCGACATGGACATGGCCGTGCGACAGGTGAGACTTGTACGAAACGCGTTACTTGTATCTAGTGACTTTTTGTAACGAAGTAACGACTTAGTTACTTCTCGAGAGGAGGACTCAATAACGTGTTTACGTCACGTTTTGATTGAGCGACGAGTAAAGCGCTGTTCACACACTTGCAACCGAGTAAGACCGAGAGATACAAGACCGGGTTTTAAGCCTCTTGCGATGGCGGAGGACCAGCTCCGCTGGAGACGCATCCGGTCCTCCGCCGTCACAAGAGGCTATAAACCGGGCTTGTATCTCTCTAGGCCGTGCTCAGACACTTGTGTTTGAATGCGTTGAACTGCGCTGCGTCGAGAACCTGAAGCGAGTCACAGGCACACATGTGCTTCGTATGAAGCCTGGCATGCGATTCGGAATCGTCGTGGCACGCGGTATGCGCAGCAGCGGATGTCTGGTTTCGCTGCCGCCGTACGCAGTCAAACGCAGTCAAACGCAGCTGTCTGAACCAGGCTTCAGTCCTACTCGGTTGCAAGTGTGTGAACGGCGCATAACGGTATGTAATTATTTCTGGAGAGTACAACATGTACAACACAAGGTGCTTAATTTGATTTGAACCCCCTCCCCCCTCGCGCCTGTGGCTTTCGCGGCGAGGAAGCGCAAGATAGACAATAAATATACGCACAAAGTATTACATTATAGCCTCAGTTATTGCTGAACCATAAGAAGGCTATGACTGAACACTCTCATTCAGCTCTATATCGGTGAATGATCCCCTCATTCTGGCAATAAATCAAACAGACACGACGAAGGGCGTAAAACGTTAGCAGGTGACTACAGTGCTTCAGAAAAACAACACACTGCGAGTTACGGGACTGTAACTTTTTGAGTCTCAGTAACGAGTAACGTACCAGGTTACTTTTGCAGCCAGTCACGAGCAAGAGGTTTAGTTAGTCTTATTCCGTAACGTGTACGTATCTGTAACGTGTCGACCACGACAACTGGATCCACTAAGTGAGCTACGATTCGAGTATAAGTATTCCTCGATTGCCTCGAGTGCGACCGCCAGTTTCGTTAGCTTGTGCAGTGGGGACGCACACTGGCAACGGCTAAGTTTCATAAACGCGACCTCCTGAAGTTTGAAATAGGGAATCTGGAAGCGCAGAGGATATTTATCGCGGACTGTTGTAATCTTTCTGAAGGACGGGAACGCTGTTCCTGCCGTTTCAGGTAAAGCTTCAGAGTACTCGCAACAATATTCTCTTAGGCAGCGAGAGTGGCTCGGGTGTTGTTACTCCTGTGCGTTGCTTAACTGTAGGCTCTAGGGACAACGTGGTAGCTTAAGAATATTCGGAGTATATGTGCCATGTTATTGGTCGCCCTCAGCGTACTACTATTCCGATATAGCTTTTCGAGGGATTGCGTTCCCAGCATGCGTAAACACCCTTTCTGCGAAATCATGCCCACCAAGCGCACGTCCATGCCCTCTCAGAAAGCAGCCTGTGCGTTCACTGTCCTGCAGGACGCTCTGGTAGCAAATTAACGCGAACAACGCTAGGATCACGAAAGAATTGTCCGGAAAAAATGTCTTCATGAAAACAATCGAGCTTAATTTCCCCCAATTGCCTTTAAAAACATCTTCCGAGGAATATATGAATTTTGTATCCTCCTCCGCATAAGTAATTTAATTTTAAGCAGAGACCAACTGACTAAATTGCGTCCACGAAGCAAACGACGTTTTTCTTGGCAACAACGGTAGGTATGACGTCATCTCATGCAAGGAGAGTCAACAAAAGCCCTCGATCTGCTCCGGACCAGTGTTCTTCTGTGTAAAGCACTGGCACTATTATCTCCTCTCAGAGCTGAGATCCTCTCCTCGCGACTTGCGATTCTGCAAGGTCAGTTCTCCAGCAGCGAAACAATTTTATGGATTGAAGCGCTCTCGGCGCCGAGTCTGATTCCGACTGATATTTTGTGTGAAATAACTTCTTCCTCAAAAAGATCAGATTTACGGAGCCAGCTCGCTTCTTCGACGATGTTCTTTGTACACATCATAACGTGTTGATTTGAAACGAGAGTAAAGTTAACGCCCGCTACCCTGGAAAAATGCCACGAATGGTGCGATGTCGCCGAAAGCCTTTGATATTTGCGAAGTTTGGCATGCAGTTTTGTATTGGTACTTATAACTGATTTAACAAATATTGTGGCTTTTTTGATGAAATAAAAATCACATATGTCTGGACTAGGTGTTTTCTACCTGACCAGCGCAAAAATGTAATAACTTCCTCCTATTGCCGGACAAGCCCTTTAAGGAGTTACGAAGCTCCAAGTACGACTACCTCTAGATGAAAACTTTTATACACGTAGAGACAATAAGCGAATAAAATGTCACGCACATTTTCCTTTTTCACATCACACGTTGCGCGTCTAATTCATTGTGGGCTCCATGATTCCCTAAGATTTTTATTGCGAAAGCATTAACTGTCCCATGAAGCGAAGCCGGTGTTGTCTGTAGCCGTTGTCTGTAGCAGCGAAAACGGCACCTGAATTCCAATCGGCCAAAACCACAGCAACCCCGATGCTTAGTCACGGAAGCCGGCGAGCCGTTCTAGGTCAAAGCGGACGTGCCTCAGAAATAAAACACATAAAGAAAAGCAGAGCAACGTAGATGCATCGTCACAGAAGCCGTGGAGCCGACGGGCGTGCCGCGCCTGCGCACTGGGGGAGCGTGATGTCACCGCCGGAGCGCCGTGTGAAAAAGGAAGACGTGGCGGGCTGCTTGTACGAATGCGCTGCGGGGAGGAATGCCTTAGCATTCCTACGCGTGAGCAGTCTTAAGTGTCTTCGTTTATTTGGTTGTTCTCAATGAATTGTTTCCTGCGTGTTCTTGAAGAACGTGAATGCACACTATATATTTTTAGAGTTTTTGACTACTTACATTCCACTTCGCACAGAAGCTTCGCTTTTAATAACATTTATTCTCGAATTTAACAAATTATTTCGTGTAACATTCACGGGAGCCTGGGAGTCGTACGCTTTTAATAAACGCAGTGATCCTTATCTCGTCACGTCTCAGTGAGTCGGCAAATTCTTTCTACGCTGTCATTGTCGGCGCTCCGGAATTTGAATACCGACTCTTCGGATTGAGCAATCACTGTTTGGTTTAGCAATCATAGGGGTCTACTTTGTTTTCACGAGGCTCTTGAAATTATCGTAGCCGCTGACCGGGTGAGGACCACGTGGATGTCTTTCCGGAGAACTCCTCCAAAACGACGCTGATACTTTTTTTCTGTGTTTTCGCGGCGTTTTGAGCACTCGAAGACAAAGTGGTGCTGTAATTCTGGAAGCAGAAAGGTCGCACTGTGGGCTGGAGAGGCCTAAGGCCACCATGTACGATGGGCACGTAGCGCTCACCTAAACGTATTAGGGGAAGTCGTGACGGGCTCAGGTAATTCACAATTGACACCAACATCAGGTCCTGCAGTCCCCAACCCACCTTGATAGTCTCTTCCGAGAACTCCTCCAAAACGACGCTGATACTTTTTTTCTGTGTTTTCGCGGCGTTTGAGCACTCGAAGCCAAAGTGGTGCTGTAATTCTGGAAGCAGAAAAGGTCGCACTGTGGGCTGGAGAGGCCTAAGGCCACTCATGTACGATGAGAGCGTAGCGCTCACCTCAAACGTATTAGGGAAGTCGTGACTTGGGCTCAGGTAATTCACAATTAGACACCAACATCAGTCCTGCAGTCCCCCAAACCACCTTGATGGTCCCTTTATTCCACAGAGATAGAAAGATTAAGAGGAATGAGATTGAAAGGCAAAAGAGTTAGCCTGGGTGTATGGCTCGTCAGAGCCTACGTTACACTGGGAATGTATTGTATACGAAGACTATAAGTGACGCGTGTACTGGTCTTCGGTGCACAGTCAATAATTTATCTTTCATTAACCATAAAATGACCTAAAGCTTTATGGTCCCATTACGAATTCAAACAGTAATATTGTTTGTCCGTTGATAAAAAAAAAAATCCGCTTATGCTCACCCTGACAGGGTAAAAAGATCGTGAGAGCGGACAGAAAGAAGTTTTAGAGAAAGCAGAAAACTTTTTTGTTAAGATCAATCACATTTTAAGGTGTATCTATTTTTGTGAATTATTTCCCTTAGGTTCTCATTGCTTCGCGTTTTGCTTAGATTGCTTTTGATATTGGAGCTTTCAGGAGCTGTCGACGCCACTAGTGATGTATACTTTTATGTTCTTCCACACTTGCACAGCAAGAGGCTTCAAACAACTTAGTCTCGAGGCCTTTTCTCGACATCCGACTGGTCCTCCGAGGGCATTGCGTGAAAAGTGTGCGTTCCGCAACTTCAGGAACGTGGCGGCCTTTCGTGTATTTGAGGTATGGTACGGGATGTGGCGTTAAAGGGAAAATGGGGCACTTCTGCATTTGAAAAAAAAAAGAACGCGTGAGATTGCGTTCATTTGGCCTTTTAGAATAACAGATGTCATAATTATATTTCAGTGCGACGCACTGGAATGAGCCATAAGAACAATTCTCAAAATAGGGGCCGAAGCCCCCGCCTCCCTTAGCCTTGGACAGCCAAAAGATCCGTCAGTGACGTCACGTACAGCGTGCTTTCTTTTTGCATTTTCTCGCGTTTAAGAATACTATGCACAGCAAATGGTCATGGAGTATTCGGGTTCAAGGGGTAAAAATACACTAAAATTCACTTTTAACTCATTTTTTTTTTCGAGAAGCTCCTTAGCTTCCCTACAAAGTAAAGGGCTTCCCACCAGACTTGTACGTAATCCGTTACAAGTAACGAAATTACTTGTAATCCCTTACATTTATCAGTAATTTAGTAACGGAATAATTACATATTTTCTAGAGTAATTTTAAAGTAATTCCCTTACATTTTAACGTAACGGATTCCTTGTAATCCGTTACATTTTTTTTCAGCACCCCCCTTCCCCACTTCCTTTCTTTCTAACGAAAGGATTGTTCACTGTCACGCGAATTGACCTGCGGAAAAGAGGCTTGGCAATCTTCAGCTCCCCAAAGTCTTTTTTTTTTTTGCAACACCAAGGCTCTGAATTTTTTTTTTGAACACTAACAACAATGTCAGAAGATCCAAATAATCATTTCTACAAAAAAGAAAAAAAAATGGGGGGGGGGTGTTTTTTCTTTACTATCCAAGGCGGGGAGAGAAGGACACCAAGTCATTGTGCGCCTCTTCGAGAAGCTCGAAGTGTACAGACAAGAATTAACAATGTCCCTCGACCAATTTCATAATGTCACAACACGAGACAACGCTCCGTCTACCCTAAAATCCACTAAAAGAGATGTGATAATATGTGAAGGTGTTATTGCCACAAGCATCCTCATTCGTTGCTGCACACTTATCATCTTCCCTTAGAAAACTGGATGTTTTTTTTCTGCTTCTTTCACCTTATTTGACCCTGTTTTAAAAGCCACTTACTTTTTTGTAGTCCAACTTCTAGGGTTGGCCCGCTTTATCTGTGAATTCCAGCCAGGTTACCTGCATCTCAGTCACCCTTTTTGTGAGTCAAGTTTTTTGCGATCACTTCGAGATTTTTTTTTTCGATTACTTATATTTATATATTGGAAACTTTTTCTTATTCACCAATTTCTGAACCGAGGCTCGACCTGTACAGAACCAAAGGAAGAAGAATATCGAGCCAAACCTTATTTATTATTTAATTATCATATCACCTTACTGTTACAACTATGTATTGCTACTGTATGGCAATATATGACCGGTATAGTAAGATGTACATACGAATCAATTCTTATTCTAGTTTTGGCTAGATGTATGACAAGTTCTACAGCTTCGCGATTTCGACAATGGAGAATTTTAGTAGATCGGTCCGATGACTCCGATAACGATACCCGATACTCCGCCGCTGCTTTTGCGCATGCATCATATCGTCATCAGGGTATCGGAGGTATCGGAACGATCTACTAAAACGCCGCTCACCTATAAATGGAACAGGCGGCAACAATAAGAACTTGAATAACCCTCTTCCGTTTGTTTCTTAATTGAGGACAATAATGTTGAAAGTAACGCCACAAAAGTAACGGATTACTTTTTGGGGTAACGGTCACTTACTTTCATGGGAGAGTAATTGTAATTGTAATAAATTACAATTTAGCCTTGAGTAATTGTAAATGTAATTCCTTACTATTTTTCAGTAACGTGTACAAGTCTGCTTCCCGCTACGGGACGCCAGTGCATTTCGTGACCGACGCAGCCCTCACGCCGCCTTTCCCTTCGCACAGGGCATGAACAGCGTCTTCTTCAACAAGGGCGAGAACTGCATCGCGGCCGGGCGACTGTTCGTTGAAGAGTCCATACATGAGCAGTTCGTGGAACGCGTGGTAAGTGCGTGTGCTTGGGCGGCTGCATGCTGTTCGTGGTCTCCTGCCTATGATCTAACTTGTCGGTGCCTCGCAGGTCTCTGAAACAAAGAAAATTGTGATAGGCGATCCTCTCGACAGGCGGACGTCGCACGGACCCCAAAATCACAGGTGAACCGAGATACTTATTCCCTTTGAAGAAGAGGATGCATGTGCTTGGCTCGGTGATGCAGTGAGCTGCCCTGTCAGTATCTTTCTCATAAAACGAAATACCATATGTGGTGTACATGCTCTAGCTACGAAATACGGTTTCTGGGTGCGTCTATCAGACCAATGTAGTGTTTACGTATCATTCTTGCATTAAGAAGGTTGCACCTCGAGATATTTGAAGAGAAAAGAAATTCAGTTTATTAGGAAGATGGCGGGGTCAACCATGCGCATTGAGCTGTTTCGCTACTTCGCATTAAAAATATTTTAAAATATCTCGTAATGTCTGTTGGATTTTGGTTCGGTATTCAGTTCACCTACGGGAATGGGGATTAGTTTTCTTTAGGGTAAAATAAATAACGATAAAACAAATCAAATGAGTAAAGATCATTTGATTCAAACCACATTTATTTCATATAAATCAGATTTATTAATATCAGACTGATCTAATTTATATAACTGTAGATAAACAAAAATGATTGTTTTGTAATTTTAAACATGGCATAATGATTGATTAGTTCGTCCGATGACTGAGAACAATGCCGAAGAGAGAATTATTGTTAATTTGATATTTCAAAGTTCAGCATCATTAATCTTTTATTGAAGTAAATCTGACAGTGAGAGAACCTTATGTGCTTTTCTGGCGCACTGATTTTCTTTGCAATAGGACATTAAGTAACATGATGGACGAAGTGGAAAGAAGAAAGCTCAGCGTTCTGATATGCTCAGAAGTGCACCGCTTTTTGTTCATGTTCTGCCTGCTATAAATCATTCTTTCTTTATGATTATTTTTTAAGTACAAAACGAATGCATTTAGAAAGAGTATTTGAAAGACGAGCAGTGAATAAAATATTTTCTTAATTTCTTTTAGCGAAATATGTTTAATTCAAATCACCTTATTAAAACTGGGCGATTTAAATCTAGAAATAAATCATGATATGTCATGATTTAATTCATCTTGGATTTTATTCTCCACCGTGATCTTCTGGCATGGTCCGTGTCACGCCAGAAGAAACAACAAACGCTGTTTGAACGCACGTCAACAACTACTAGCAACTTTGTTCAAGCCTGGTCGTCACCAAGGGACTACGAAAGATGTTGTGCGATCAGGCCTTGGAAAATCTTGTACGGGTCGCTAAAATGTTTCTGTAATTCTCTCGGTTAACGATACTTCTTGAGTTTGTCTCACTACTGGGATAGATCACGAGAAATTTTCATGTAGTTAAAAAATACTTTAGGCAAGAACGGAAGGTATTTTAACGGACGTTTGCAGCTGCGTATAAAAAAAAAGAACGAGGTCAAAGAACATCTGGTACAGACTTATTTGAACTCTTTTATTTACGCGCTTTGTCTTCGCTGTCATGCGTACCAAGTGTGCAATTATGCTGATAGTCTTCACGTATTTTATAACTTTATTGTAACGCCGGATATTGTAAATATTTACAGTAGCAAGTGACGTTAATACGTCTAAAACCTTAGCGATAATAATTGAGATTTTTATATACACAAACTCTACTTCGCTGCTACATTGCGACACCTGTATGGCAATAAGCATAAGGGTTCTGACCACACATAGTCTCCACACATTTGTGGGGCCACACCCACGCTCTTTAGTGCCACCATTTTCAGTCATCGGTGTTTTTCCAGCCATGGGCGATACCCATTTAAGAAGATCGATCGCTTCTGCCTCGTCTCAGGTGCTCTCTGCCTTGGCCACGCACCGTTACATCGCTTAGTCAAAACGTCTCACTTTAAACATTAGTCAATTTTCACCGGAGTTATTAAATTACATAACCCTACTTGCTATTGAGATATTGCTGACTTAAACAGCGCAAATAAGGTAAGGAAGGAAGAGACAACAGAAAAGGAAAGAGTGCTGATTCACAACTGAAGTTTTAATGGAGAGGTAGTAAAAGATATTCATTAAAACCTCAGTTGTGAGTCAGCGCTCTTTCCTTCCTGTTGTCTCTTCCTTCCTTACCTTATTTGCGCTGTTTAAGTCAACATGTCTAACCAACTCGCCCATCAACTTATTTGGGTGCTATTGAGATACTTTAATATAGAATAAATAAATTCTAACTTTTTTATTTTATGACATTAATTAGATCTGCATTCTCCAGAGATCCTAAAGCCGCAGTCACACTGTCGTACATTATCCAGATGGCACGGTGTTCACTACATACATGAAGACAGAATCATCTGCGCATGCAGTATGCTCGAAACACGTCGTTTTCTTCGTACATTTGTATACTTGGAACATGAATGCAGACGGTTTTCATATGGCCAGTGTGACAGGACCGCCATAAAAGAAAGAAAAACCGCCTCCGACTACAGGCTGCTCTTCTGTACGATATATTAGCAGTGTGACCATGGCTTAAAAACCGCGATGTTTAGCTTGCATTCCCTGATATAGAAAATCCTTTTGAGAGCTCGTCAATGCGTCACCATAACACCAAGCAATAGCTCTGCGGGCCTACGAAACAAGACGCGGAGAACATCTGGGCACGCAATAACGAGGCCCGGAGACTATACCTTTAACCGCCTAAGGATCTTCCGAAGTACAGACCAGAATCACAGTTAGTACACGGCGGCTTACCCGCAATAAGCTTGACTTAGCTATACTTGACTTAGCTTTCGTGAGTCCTTCTATGCCCTGTGAGGTCAGCATACATAAAGGCATATCAGACCACGATCTTGTATCGCTAGTTTTTTGTTTTTCCGAGTCTACAGCAAAAGCTCCGTCTCGTAAGCTAATACAGGATTTTGGCCGAGCGGACGATGTCAGTATACTCGACTATCTTGAAACAAGATTCGATGCATTCAGCCATTCCTCCGGAAACACAGAATTCCTTTGGCAGATGTTAAGAGACACAGTTAGTTACTGCATTGAGCGCTTTGTTCCGGAAAGAAAAATAACCATTAACAGGCCGCATCCTTGGATATCAAGAGAGGTAATCCATTTGATAAGGCGCATTAAAAGACTCCGCCGACGGAGGGCTTGTAACTCGTCGAGTTTTGAAGATCTGTGTTCTACTTTGAGGAAGAAAATCGTGGAGGGTCGAACAGCCTTTTTTCACAAACTCTCCCTGCCTTTATGCGAGATTCTCCTCAAAAATTCTGGCGATATCTGTCTCCCTCACGTGCAGTGGTTGAGAGAGTTAAAATACGAAATGTAGTCATAGATACTCCAAGGGATATAAGTACCGAGTTTAATACATATTTTCAGTCTGTCTTTACCAGACCAACAAACGCAGTAGACTACCTTGCACCTTCAAGTTGCACTTCTATTCCCATGTCTGACCTAACTGTGACAGCCCAAGGTATATTTGCTATGTTACTTAATTTAGACAGTAAAAAAGCGTCTGGCCCAGATGACATTCCTGCTGCATTTATGAAGAGGTATGCTGAGTGGATGTCAATGTTTCTGTGTATAATATTTACGTCTTCTTTGAAAGAAAGGCTTGTTCCAGTCGACTGGCTTTGTGCGCGCGTAGTACCGGTCCATAAGGCGGGCGATAAGCTTTCCGTTTCGAACTACCGACCCATATCTTTAACTTGCATATCTTCCAAACTTCTTGAGCACATTGTAAACAAGCATATTACTGACTACCTCGAGAGCAACAATTTTTTCACTGACTCCCAGCATGGTTTTCGGCGTAATCGCTCTACCACTACCCAGCTCGTTTGCACCGTGCATGACTTAGCAAGCATTCTTAATGAAAAAGGGCAAGCTGACGCGGTTTTTATCGACTTCTCGAAAGCCTTTGACACTGTTCCCCATGATGCTCTACTTTTAAATTAAGAAAAGCTGGTATTAATGAAGACTTGGTGCAGTGGATAAAGTGTTATTTGTACAACCGGAAGCAATATGTTGAAATCAATGGTTCCCGTTCTCCCTCCCTTGACGTTTTTTCCGGTGTCCCCCAGGGATCAGTCGTAGGCCCGTTATTATTTCTTGTCTATATAAATGACATTGTGAACGATATCAATGAAAAAATCCAGATCAGGCTTTTTGCTGACGATTGTGTCTTGTATACGAAAGTGGAGAGTGTCGAGGACCAGATTATGCTCAACAACGCCCTGGGTTCGGTGTCTGAATGGTGCAAGAAATGGCAGATGAAACTTAATCTAAAAAAACGGTAGCGATCACATTCACTAAGAAAAAAAGCCCTCTAAGTTTTGAGTACCTTTTTGATAGCTCCCCCGTTACCAAGGTCGACTCCGTGAAATATCTGGGAGTAACGCTCACTCCTGGCCTTAGCTGGAGCTTGCATGTAGATAATATATGCTCAGCTGCCTTCCGAAAACTCTGTTTCATTAGAAGGAAACTAAAGCTGGCACCAACATCCACTAGACTAACCGCCTATAAGACCCTAATAAGGCCAATGTTGGAGTACGCCACTGTAGTATGGGATCCTTATACCAAAGTTGATTCTTCTAAAATAGAACGTATACAAAACCAGAGTCTACGATTTGTGTACGGCAGGTACAAAAGGACGGATTCTATCACTGAGATGTTGTCATTGTCAAACATGGAACCTTTGTGCGCCCGACGTAAGTTAGCTAGGTTAAAACTTTTGTACTCTATTGCGAACAGGCAAACCGGTATCGATCCTACCATGTATTTGCTCCCTCCCTTCAAGCACTCCAGTAGAATAAACAATTCGCACCACATTCGACCCTTTAGATCGTCATCCAATGTGCTCAAGTTTTCTTTCTTTTCCAGAACTGTAGATGAATGGAATCTTTTACCTGACGAGATTGTTGCATGTACGACCGTAGAACAATTTGTTGATGCATGTTCTTCGCATTTCTAACGCGCTCGCATGGTTTTTTGTTATATTTCAGTAATGTTGTAGTCATGATTTTAAGATACAACCTATCACTAGCGTTCTTATCTTATTTTTTTACGTGCTCTGTTGCGCTTATTGCAAGACTGTATCAGTGGCCCCATTGTTATGTTATCTATACACCCTTTGAACTTGTGTATTTTTTTTTTCTTTTCTGTGACCTCCAGTGTACCACATTTGTTGGTTTACTCTGTTTAGTTATGTCTTTTATTTCTTGTTGTCCCACCCTGCTTGGGCCTGAAATGGCCTGCAGTATGAATAAATAAATAAATAAATAAATAAAAAAGCTCTCCGTTACGGCAACGTCATAAATATGTCGAAATAGCCGGTGGGTAAGCTAGTTATAATATTAGTACGAAGAGGATAGCAATATTCGCATCCGGGATACTGTCAGTTTAATCGGTTCCGATACAAGAGAAACTACACGTACGTTAAAAGTTGATAGAATGCTTGGTTGCTATGGCGGACCACTGTCACGCATGACCGCCACTGTAGTTTGGAAATGAATAGAACAGAAAAGGCGGATCGTCGCTTTCCTGGCTCGTAGGTGACGTCACTTCCATGGATCGACGCAGAAATAATAGGGTCGAGTTAGGTTCGCCGGGTTCGATAGACGCGGGTCGATAAATGTGGTCGCCATGTATGGCGACCCATGAAGAAATAAATCCTTACGCTCTGTATGTGCAGGAGGCACATGGAAAAGCTGCTGGAATACGTGGCTCAAGGAGAGAAAGAAGGAGCCCGCCTCGTCTACGGAGGGCGTCGCCTCGACAGACCCGGTGAGTTTGGTGTCTGTTGCGCCGCTATGTGGCGACACTGCGCACTCAACCGCCTTCTGCATGGAAATGGTACTCCTACGCGCTGCTATACCTACAAAACTGCCTTTACCCTTAGGCTGACAGTCACATCCTGGAAGTATTTGCTCGAACGATTATACGGACAAGGTATAGGTGGTCCCAGCGTGCAGGTACTTTTGATTTTATTTGGGCACCCTCACAGTGATGCCATTGGCTAAGCAGCAGCCGCCGAGTGACGGAAGGTTACACGCTAAGAGATTTGGACCGTCAACATTCCCGCATAACAGTTGGGAGAGCTTACCGCTGCAGCCACAGAGGGAATGACGGTGAATGACGACGCTGATAATATATGTAGACCTAAAAGGCCACCATGCTCGTATGCCAATTAGCATGACGTTTCATCGTGCTCAGTGCCACTGGGCGGAGCTTCCTTGGGCCCAAACACAATATCAGCTCCGTCATTTGCCCAACCTCTTCCGCAGATTGCAGAGATTGGCTCTCCGAAGTGCTACGCGGGAGAGTGGACGCTCGAGATATCTTAGAGTGTAGCGGGCTCAATCCAATACTACCCACATATTGGAAGGATCGTGCGTTCCTGTTTATTCACATGGATGCGCCAGTCCACGCCTTTTAAATAAGAAGGCCCGAGTGCTGAATTTTCCTGCGTCCTAAAAGAGGCCACCGCAGGGAACAGATTGGGTACGAGTGCTGCGTCATCGTTCGGGTGGAACTCGTGTTCGATCAAATTAAAGCACGATTCTCAGCCGAACGTTGACGGCGCAGTCGTGCTTAATGGGATGCTTAACCGAAATTTGTCTTTCGCAAAATACGACCACAGAAGCGTTGATCGGGACGCTACAAACTCCAAAACATCCCTCATACATCGATATCTCAAACGGATGGCCGTACTTTTGGAAAAGAAGGGCGCGATCGAGCGAGGGCTATGACGTCACGATCCTCCTGGAGCAGTTGAGAATGCGAGAAAGCGGCTTCGCTTCTCTCTTTCTCGCTTCGGTTCACCAGCTTGACGGGACGAAAAAACGAGGAGGAGAGGAATTGAGAATCGTGACGTGACTTGTCTCGTCGGCCTCGTCGGCCGTGTTCAATCGCGCACTTCATTTCCAAAACTACGGCGATCCGTAAGAGATATCACTGTATGAGTGATGTTTTGGGATTTCACCAGCGTCCCGCCTATCAGTCCAGGCTTGTTTTGTAGGCTCGAAATTTCGGTTCAATATCCCTTTAATCTGTACCCTAGCTGCGGTGACCTTTTACATCGTTGCAGAAAAATTCACCACTAAGGCTCTCTTATCTAGAAGGTGTTGCGTCAGTACAGCTTTCCTTACCCAGTAACATTGGTAAAGCAAAAAAGTATGCGAGCGAATACTTCCGCAATGTTCTCAACCAGTCACTGCACCATGAGGCCCAGTTTTTAAGGCTGAAACCCATGGGTGAAAAACCAACCGATAATTGAACGGGAATGGAAACCTGCGGCAAGCGTATTCACGTCATTAAAACAAAAAATGCAGGGTATTTATTGAACACAGGTAACTGATGAGCGTGTTGGCTTAACGATTACTGACGCTGGCGTGTTTTCCTGCAGAATGCGCTTGAAACAGTTGTGTCAGCGGGTCAACAATGACGAGAAGCGGCAGGGTTGCACCGCTAAGCATGTTAACGAGCTAATTTCGTGTGAGGAGAAGAAGGTGTACTCCATTGCTTTGAAATGTCGGGAGACAATACATCAGGCAGACGGGGAGGTGCGTCAACCGCTGGCTTCGAGAGCACCATTTAGTAAATATCACGGGCTTCTGCGGAATCGTATCACCCTATCGTCGTTCATGCCCGCACCTGTCATGGCTGAGCACCATACTTAAATCAAACTAGAATTGGGGAGGGGGGGAGGGGAAAGGGGGGGGGCCAAACCAGAGCAGGTCCGATAGAAATCATCGAATCATTCACCATAAGCGTAGAAAATAATCCAATCATTCACCATAAGCACAGTTCGCAAATAGCGTTTCCGCGCCTTCATTACAGCTTTCTAAAACTGAAATTGAATTCTTGATGCCGGAACTGGCTTAGTTGCATGTTCATTCTCCACCTATATCTGACAACGTTGTTTTTTACGGCACATCAATTCTTTCTTTCTGCTAGTTTTTAAACAGGTTTAATTTACTTTACCTCCTTCTTTCCACGTCCCCTTCTTTCCCTTTTTTACCGGCGGGTGGAACTGCAAAAAATGTGTTTGTAATCAGTTATGTTGTTGAGAGATGAAAGATTGGTCGTCCGTCTAAAGTGTGTTTTATTATTTCAGCATCAGTAATTATTTGGCACAAACAGCACGTGTAGGTATCATTAAACATGTGTGCGCAATTTTCGGTTGCAAAAACACCTATATGTGGTTTATTTTCAGCGAAAAGTGGAATGTTCAGCTTTTCTATTAGAATTAGATTTTTGTGCGATTCACATGTAGTTTTTAGCGCGTGTGATTGACGTGTCGATGAATCGCACGTACTGTTTATGAGAAAAAAAAGAGCGTTGACTGTTGTGCTTTTTACCGGCTCACAACCACCATTCACTCGGACGGCACGCTCACTTGGCTCAAAAGTGGCAGTTGGTATGTTCCAGCGGGTATTACTTGGCTTCCACCATTTTGTCACCTTAGATTCCTAAACACAAGAAAAAGGGTGACCGGCAAAACTCCGAGCATTGAAAGTGATAGCGCATTCCTCGGCCCAAGACCACAAAAACTTTTGTGCGCCCCGCAGGATTCTTCTTGGAGCCCACCGTTTTCGTGGACGTTGATGATCAGATGTTCGTGGCGAAGGAGGAATCCTTCGGTCCAATCATGCTCGTCTCCAAGTTCAAGGACGGGTGAGTCACGGTGTTTTAACGTGCCCTGCATGTCCTCGGTAGGCACAAACACTCCCAATGATGGCTCGAACTCAGCTATCACCTAGATGTGAAGGCCGTGGTGCTGATTTTTCAACGTCACCTCAGAAGGCGAACGCGCAGCCACTTCTTCAGTCCGTGATGACAGGGTCTCAGCCGAATGCTGACTCACCACTCGTGTGCAAGCCCGGCGTTCACCTCCTTAAAGTGGCGTAGGAAATTTAGTCATACGATTATCTCATCTAGGAGGTGTTCCTCGATCGCAGTGGCGGCTCAAAAACTGTTGTATTACTTTTCTTAAATAATATTTAACATAGAGTGTGTTTATGGGCTGGATTTTGTGCGAAAAGCGTTACGCTCAAGTATGAGACAAAACGCGTTACACGCAGGTCAAGGTATCATAAAATGTGCACATCCCGATAGCAGGCAATGTAGAATCATACTAAGAAAGAAAGGCATACATATTCATAATATACCGCAACGAATCATAGTTCGGCATTATTAATTGTAAAAAGTGAAACTTACCGAGCGGCTCAGCGAAAATCGAACCCTGAACCGTGCGATTCGCAGCACGACGCCTTTGCTCGGCGCCACTAGGAAGGTTTATTTCTTTTATTGTTCGCAACATTTGCAGCATAAAATTGAAATATCAGTATTGACACAGATCACCCAAGTTCTTTGGACCTACTAAAACTCTTTCATAGTTTTGATTACGCGAAAGAAATGCTTCCAGTCGGGTGTAGTGTCGGCAGTCCTACAGCTCACTCACTCGACTTGGGTGAAAACATCAATGAAGTGTCTACGTACCTGTTGGATATGTGGATCGACTTGTCAAAACCGTATTCGCGTTTTCCACGTGCTGAATAAGTCAAGGACCATGAATATCTCATAAGGGACCGTATCGTCCTTCTCGCCTGGTAGGTAACGAATTGTCGCGCTGGTCATGCGCATATATTTTTAATGTTCGTTGGCAATGTCCCAGAAAATACCTCATTCTAACAGTAGATGAAAATATGTTCGATAGTTTCAGGCGTCTTGCATAGGAGGAAATCAACAGACCATGGGACAAAGATCCCCTTTTTCCTTGAACCAAGGTTTATCCAACCTTGCGCCACTGTGCAGCTTAAAAAATGCCGAATTCGTGCTGTCTCAACGCTGATTCTCGACGAAATACGTTAGCATTTAGCGCAAAAATTCCGACTCGGCGCAGGATGGGAATTCCAATCCGCAACGGTCCGCATACTCTTCAGAGAGCCAGTGTGTGCTCCCAAGCGTCGTCGGTTTCGGATGCAGCCACCACAGCTTCCCCCGATCACCGCCTACTGTCCACATACTGTTTTCTTCGAAAAATCAATCATTCTCCCCGGGTGTCGGCGGTCCGGCACAAACGGTGTCGTCGCTGGGTCTCGGTTTTACGTTGTGGCGTACGTTGCGCATACTGGGGAAACGAAACCATATAGCTGCGCTCCGGTGCCATCGTATACGAGAAGTGCTTGTCAACAGCGGCGCGTCCTTGGAAGCGTACGAGAAGACAGTCGAGGCTAAGAGCCGGACAGATATTCAGTGGTGCCGGCGTCCTCGAAGGGTTGGCATCACTGTCCTCGTCGTCGACTGGACCTCCTTAAGCCCGTTGACGCGCGACGTCTCCCTGGCGACCTGTGTTTCAAACGGCTTCATGTTTTGCAGGTTTTTTATATAAGTTTTAGCCAGGTCAGATGAAAGGAGGGTATCCAATGCAACTTGAGTCTCACTTCCGATTTGTTCTGGTCAATTACTAGACAGCCCCTGCCCTTTACCTCTAAGGCTTGAGCATCCACCAACCTTCGCTTAGCAGAGAGCGACTCGAGGATACGTGGTTCATTTGGTAACAAACACACGCCTCGATGTCTCAACGCACTCCGGCGTTTTCGAGCCCGTCTTTGAAATCCTCGATGCGGTAGGGACGTGCACCGATATCGCAGTGAAAGAAAACAGTTCTTGCGTAAACGCCCATCCGCAATGGAGGCAAGATGATCCGATAACCTTCGTAGCTTCGCTCAGCCGAGATACCACGGCTATCAGTAGCCGTTAGAACCTGTCCTACGGAGCTTATGACGATGCATCATTCCATCAAATAGCCCCACGGGTGTTTTCAGATAAGGAGAGTCATAGGGGTGTCATGTATACGTTTTGTTTTCATTTATTTTTTTATATTACGTAGCCAAACATGTTCACACAACGAAACGGACCTTATTTTTGTAAGATACTTCCTTGTTTTCGCAAGAAAAAAAATCGCGTTTGAATGGGAGGTTGAAGTACGACTTTCCGGATTGTACATTGAAGCAACTTTGAGGGCCCCATGGATAACAAATAAAACTTTATAAATCGTGATTATTTTCATGTTTAATGCGCGCAAAGGATAAATAAAGTGTGGCTGAAACTGATGCTGCAGAAGATTCTAGACGCAAACATAATCCCACTATCTACTTCAAGGTTTGCGTCACCACTTACCATTGTTTCAAAAGATGATGCCTTCCGTCTTTGTACGAATTACCGGCTGATAAGCCAACAAACTAATCTGTTTTCCAATTACCATACCACGCATTAAATTCATCATTGACAAGACTGGTGGAGGCAACACTTCTTCGCGCGTCGACTTGTGCAAAGGCTTCTGGCAAGTCCCTCTTTATGAAGAATACAAGGAGTAAACTGCCTTCGTAACCCCACTTGATGTCTTTGAATACAACCGGCTGCCGTTCGGGTGAAAGGGTTCACCAGCCTAGATTTAAAAAAAATGATGAACCAGGTTTTGAAGCCCTATATAGGAGAGTTCTGCAATGTCTACATTGATGGCATCATAATCTGCTCAAAGGGCTGCAGAGGAACATCTAGACCACCTCGCAAAGCTTCTCTAAGATTTCGGCACAGCGCGCTTAAAATGAATGCCAAGAAAAGCGAGTTCCTTCAACCCAAGGTTGTTTCCTGGGTCTTTGATGGCGCAGCAAAGACGACAAAAGCAGGTGTCTTGATCGCATCTCAATGTTTGTAAGATCATATTATGTTCCCTCACTACGCGTCTTCCTTGGATTAGCCGGTCATATTAGTGCCTTCATAAAGGATTACTCTAAGGCTAAGCTAACAAAATGTTTCACAAAACTTACCAAGAAAGGTGTACCGTTTGAATGGTCTAACCGGTGCGAGATTTCGTATCCAGGTCTCATCAACCGTATTTCCAGTGATGCCTGTGCTTACAGCTATCCGATTTCCAACTACCTTTCGACTTAAATACTGATACCTCACATTACGGAACAGGGGCAGTTCTGCATCACAGAAATACCACTCAACCTTTGAGCCAACAGCTTAGCTGGTAAAGATCGGCAACCGGCGGCCCGCGAGGCAATATTATGCGGCCCCTGGCACACCACCAAAAATTACCCCCCCCCCACCACACACACAAAAAAAAAAAGAGAACTTGGGTCGAGGGGTATGTTGGGTTGCAGACCCGGTATTATTGGAGCTATTAACTCTGTACAAGTTCAAGAGATTTTTCAGGAAGGGTTCACTGATCAACTGACCCCCAAACAGGCAATAAGCTGAAGAAGACATTTCGAGCGAACAACTTCGGTCAGTTTTCCGCTGGTCCCCTAAACTAAAGCTTTGAAATCTAAGATATCTCGCAGTGCCCTTGATAGAAGAGTTTGCTACAACACGGTTATATCTGCGATCATACATTTTCAAGATCAACTTGGTGAAGTAAATCCTTGGTTTGGTGAGTGACAGGTGAGAACTTCCAAAATGTTTCACGAAGTTCAAAAGTTTTGATTGTCGAATGTTGCGCAATCTCACTAAAAGAGGGCTCGAGCAATGTTACGTCACGTGTGCCTGAATAAAAATAACATCTTTGCACATCACTACGAGTGTGTGACAGCATTTTTGTCTATTATTTTTATGAGCTGACACCCCCAATCTCCGTTTTTCCGTCCGGCTCGCTCGGTCTCCGCTATCTGGCGATTTGGCCCGCTGCAGCAAAATGTTACAGATGCCTGGCTTAAGCTAATTAGATACTACTCTTTGCATATTCTTAAAAGCACAGATAAACCATGCAACAGCCGAGAAGGAAGCACTGGCGGTATTCATGGCGATTCGATACTTTTGTACATACCTGGATGAGGAAAAGTTTAATCTTCACACCGACCATCAAGCACTAACCTATCTACTTGGATGAAGATAACCGAAAAGGAAGCTGGCAATATGGATCAGTGAATTACAGCAGTTTGATATTGAAGTAAATCACCGTCCTGGAAACAACCTGACTGATGCTGGATGCACTCTCGCGGCTGGCTGTAGACATTCCGTTGGAAGCAGCTAATCTGATCGATGGTGTGGAAGGAACAAAACAGCTCAAGTTTGAAGACCACAAGTACGCCGTTCTCCAAACGCTTGTCCCAAAACTACTGCAAGTGAAACATGATGGCTTCTGGCTGATTTACAATAAGCTCTTGCAAAGGTTTAGGTGGAATCACACAAAAGAGGACGTCTAGACCTACGTAAAATCTTCGCACTTATGCCAGGTTAATAAGGCTAAGTACCATCAGAGAACGGATACGATGATTATCCCAAAGCATGCCGGAATACCTTTCAAAACTGCTCATCTTGACTTCGCTGAACTGGAAAAAAAAAAGAGCGGAGGGGTGCACAAAACTTAATCGTTTTTAATTTGTATTAACCAGTGCACAGAAACGGTCGCTACACGCCCTAAAGAGAAATATGCCAATACCGCGATATATTTTCTAGAACGGGATATGTTCAAAAATGTGAAGGCCTTCATTACGGATGATGGGTTAGCTTTCGTAATCAAACATCTCTCCGTGACTGGGCACCACAGCGTGGGAACAACGGACCAGGCGTTCAAGTATCGAACTAGCATGAATAAAAACTTTGACTCTCGCCACAGTAACATGGTACAAAATGCTCTGCTGAACGACTTGGTCCTTGTTCGTGAAGGCCTCCCCGGGAGAAACTCCAAGTTCCTTGTCCCTTTCCGCGTTGTCAAGACAGCCGTTCAACAAGGTATTTTGCAGACCATTGAATATTACAACCATTATAAACAACTTGAACTTGCTACGATTGGAAATTTTCTACTTTATCAACCCAGGAGGAATGCCTCTCACAGGGGAGAACTGTAAGGAGACGAATGAAGACGAAGATCAGCGGGAGATATTAACAAACAATATAGAAAGGAGATGGTAAATAGACATAAAGACGGCGACTGCTTTTTTCTAATTTTTCTCCTGGGGTTATATCATGGAGCACTTCAACTTTATACACTTTACAACGGTGACTACCATTTGGGTGAGTATAATGGCAGTTGTGAATAATTAATGCAAGTTTGCAAACGAGCTGGGGTGTATTAAACATTTTAGTGAAAAACCCGAGGCTGAGGTAATGACAGACGACGAGCTCCATGGGGTAGGTCGAAGGGGTACTGAATCGAAACTTAAAATATACTCCTCACGTTCAGAAATAAGTTAAATATGATCAACTCTATCTGCTGATTACAATGACACGCTTGTATTTTAAACGAATGGCTGCATTTTTCGTTCAAACCTTCGATTCTGGAGAGCGCTTCAAAATCAGCCATCGAAGACTGCGGTGCGTCTCGGGATATCCGTTGCGCCCGCGACTTTCCCGCGACGTTATCGGCCTCCCTATGGTACCGAGATACGTACCGGTCAATCAGTACCCAAGGGCTGTAACATACATTACCGGGAGATTGCGGAGCCGTTAAAGTCGTTCGTGATATGAAAACACGTTGTGCGTCGTCTGGTCTGCGACTTGCCGCTGTGGCGACATCGGCAACGTCGGTTTCGGGCGCGAGCTCGCTGCTCTTTGAAATGGACAACATCGTCGCGAAGCTGCTAAGGTACCTCTGTTATCTCACACGAGACGAGATGCTGGTAGATTTCCTACCTCATGTTGTCTAAGGTTACGGCAGCATCATGTGTGACATTGGTAGGACGAGACAATTGCTGCTTACCTGATTTCCCACCGACTGATCACAACGACAAGGATCGGCGGGGGCACCAGTTTCACAGATTATTAAATATCGTTTTGAAGGCGCCATACCAGTTGGCATCCTTCATTTATTAAAGCGGAAGCAGGGAAGCAGGCTGCGTCATCAGCATGGATAGTGGTGTGTCCACAGCTTTGTCACGCCACCGCGAAGAAACGCGTACACCACGACGATCCTGCGACATTCCTTGTCACAAGGGCGAACTCTAAACTAACCAAGGGAAGGCATCGGCGTAGAGGAAGTTTCGAAGGGACGTGATTTTCCAAGCGAAAGCTCAGAGTACACCAGAACACGGCTGTACAATTCTCACATCGTCACACGAAAACGACCACGGAAAAACGCTCGCATCGCCACAATTTTTCAACGCGACTTGTATCAATGGTTAACACTAAACGAAGAAAAAGAAGCGATCGGCACCATTTTCGTCGATCTCATCCAACGAGGCTTACGCGGTCGTCCAGGCGGGGAACATTTGCACGTCGACAGCGACTAAGTTGGACGGCGAGCCGAACGCTGAATTCTCACATCGTCGCACAAAAACTACCGCGCACAAAAGCGGATACCGGCCAAGCTCTGGGACGTAAACCCGAGTCACTTCGAGAGGACGGCGTCCCTCAGCGAGAACGACGTTGAATCCAGCGCACGCCGCCATGTTGAAAAATATCGTTCATCAGCCCCTGCAACGCCTTGCCCCTGACACCAGTGACGTCAAAGAATGAGTGGAAGTGATTGGCTGGCGGAGTGAATCCAAGGTGACCAACTGTGCTTTGGCTTTCTTCACCAAACATTCGGTATTACGTTCTAGCCTAGGTATTCTGTACTAGTGAGAGTACTTCCCATTTAGTGGGGCAGCCGTCGGAGGCCAATGCCGTCACTACATTCCATTGAAGCTTCAAAACCAACAACCAGGTGGCTTTTGGTTATCGTTTAATTCAGTTTAAGATATGTTTCCTTGTGTTTTACAACAAAATGTTGATGTTTCTGAGGTTCTACTCCTACGCACGTCATGTTGATGCAAAGAAATGAGCTCCAGAATTTCGTTTCCGAGCCCTTTTAGACGTAATCGCAAAACCGCAAGACCGCACAAACGAAAAAGTAACACACATAGACGCGTACAGCTACGAAAAGACTTGACCAATTTCCAAAGCAGTGGGCCAATGATTTAGTAGCTGCACTGAGACTTTACATGCGCACACGATGTGTGTTGTTATTTCCTGCCTTCCGTTTAGCGATTTTCGTCAGACTAATATTTAGCTACCTCTCCTCAAGAAAATATGTATCAGGGTCGCATTGTAGCTAGCTGACAGCGAGAAGCGAAGCAACAAGCTCTGAAACGATAATTATATAACTTCTCTTTAACTTGATGTTTCAATCTTTATTACTTATTTGAGAAAAACATATTTGTTGGTGTGTTTCACATTTCCCGCTCTAAAGCTCGAAGAAAGTTTTATATCTGTCGTTCACACTGAAGTTATGCTATTCGGATATTTCACAATGGTTTCTCCGATTCTGCGTTGTTCTTTTTTCTTTTTTATGGCGATATTTTTTCAATGGGTTTAGACACTGCGTTTAGTATATTCTGACTGCTATGAGTCGAAAGCGATGCCTGCACTCTGTGCTTCGTATGAAGCGGGAATCCAATCAAGGAATCATCTTGGCACGCATAAAGCCAGGGATGCCTGGTTTCGCTGCCGCAACGCAGTCCGCGTCAAACGCAACTGTCTGAACAGGCTTTAACACTGCCCCATTGACCGGCTACTTGCGTGAGCCGGTGAACACGCTCCCTAGGCCCGCAATCCACAGAGTACGGTCTACTAAAGCTTTCTAGCATCAGTATATTCATACATGACACAGGCTTTTAACCGCTTTTTGAAGGCGAAGGACCTGTGACTAATTACTGATTTCTGCATTGATAAGTGTTTCACTGAATTTAGCTGTCATCGACTTGCTGCGAACATTGTACTTTATGCTAAGATATATACAAGAACTTCAACCAGTCACAATGACATGAGACATGCCTTGTTCATGGTAGCGGTGTTACTTAGACGTACAGGGAGTTTCTTTTTAAAAGAACAGTACATTCCCAAAAAATGTATTTTTTTAGGCGATTTAATGTGGTGTCAGAAGGCTACCCAATCCATATTTTGCTGCAAAATCCTGTGTATTAAAAAAAAAAACTTAGCTGCTTGAGATTAAAAGCGAAACACGAGCACGGAAGCTCATGGCCGGAAGTCACCTAGTTACACCCGACCGCGTGTTTTTTTTTTTTCTCTCCCGCGCGTGAAGCAGACGACCTTGTTGGTGCACCATTTGTCGTGCGATAGTTTCGCACTTCTATCCTTTCCGCTCGATGTTCTGCGCTTGAAGATCGATTGGCCGGTATCACGAACGACAGCTCCGAAGCAGTGGCCGTCGCAATGTTGGTCCGTTGGTCCGTCGGAATGTTGGCCGTCGTGCGCCGCCATCGCGTCGACCAGCCCGCGGTACTTTGCCATATTGAGAATGACGTGTACATGTGCTTCGTGTGGATTTCTGCAACATTTTTTTTTCGATCCACGTATTGGCAGTTTCTTGGTGGCAACAAAAATGGGGTTCATATTCTTTTCCATTTTTAATATTGAATAAGTGCCTTAGATGGCTTACGGCTTTGAATATATTTGGTACACTTAGTTTGAACGCCACGGGACCATGGAAAGGAGAGTGAGCGCGACTGAAAGCGGCCAATTCTCGACCGGATATTTTCGTGCTGAAAGAAAACAAACTTTGATCCGAAAATTGTGTTCTGGGTTGCTGGACTCTTATAGGTCATGTTCAAATAAAAACCTCGGGATCATAAATACCATATAAGTGTCCCTTTAAGATTAAAAAATTTGTTTAAAAAAAGCCGTGAAAGCTACACTAATGCGGTGTGTGCAGGTGAGTTGAACGGCCAGGGGGACAAGTATGGGGGAAAATCGTAACGATAAGTTCAATTATTAAATAAAATTTGCTAATTACATTTTAATTGGTGAAAATGGTCACGTGGTTTTAATTAAAAACTTGCTGAGTCTCATGGAAAACCATTAAATCAGTATATTTTAGAAAGGCCTTGAGCGCGTCGGAAGCACAGTAGTGCGCTCATAAAGCATAGAGTTATTATAATGTACGCTAGAGGCTCAACTGGAGCTAGTGTGCTGTTGAAAATTGAAGCAGACGTTAACCAGTCGAAAATTTACTTCCGGTAATGCATTTCTATGGAGTAAAGCGTGTGCATTTTTCCTCTCCGCTTGATTATAAGAGCAAATATTACGAATAATTATAATGTAGGAAATAGCTTGGAAGATTTCTCAATCACGTAAATAAAAATATTGCTAATTTACAGTGTATTTTGTTTCAAATTTATGGTAATAAACACAGTGCTAAAACAGAGTCATACACGCATTATTTTGCACACTACTCGTGCATCGTGTATGATCAAGACAAGAGATGAAAACCGAAGTAATATATGTTCCCGTGACTTGCAATAAAAAAAGTACCGCTTTATTCCTTTTACTCCTGCATATGTGCGTAGATGCTTGTTGTGCATTTGAAACATCACACTCATGCTCGAAATCTTTAAAAATGGAAAGAACCCTTACAACAGGTCCCCAGCAGAAGCTGCCCAGAATGGGAAAAAAAAAAGAAACACCTTTCATAGCCAACATACTTTATTCTTTACGTTTTGAATGTTTCTATCCGCTCGTAAAGATGCCCGAGGAGGTTATTTTTATACAGTGAAAAAACTAGAATATTAGCAACATATAAGCGCCACCGGAATGCTGGCGAACCTTGAACACGCACCATATTACTTTACATCGATATTTTGCTTAGAATTGTCGCTCGTTTTTACACACCTGCCATGAAACAGAGGTTCGGGCCTTAAATATAGCGAATTTTTACACCGTTCACTGGTAAAGAAAAATACAGTAAGTAAGGCAATTACACGTCTACAAAGACAATAAAGGTATATGGTATTCGGTGCGACCGAAATAACAAGTGTGACTCATGGTATTTTTGGCAAAGACACAAATGAACGCGCGTTTTCCCATAGGAATGCACAGGAGCACCGCAAAAGCATGTTCCCCTTCTCCTGCGTGCCTGCTCCACCTTCCCCTAGAGGACGCTACAAGAGGGGACACTATGCGACCGACCGACGGATCCGACCGTCTGCGATCGGTGTTTGCTGATGAGCTTTGATCACCGCGACGCATGCCACTGGGAAAGAATTCCTGTGGTTTATCGAACACTTTTTCTCCCGAAAAGCACTTAGAGAGCCTGAAAGGCCTGAAAGTTCACTGCGAGAAGGTAAACACCGAAGGTTCCAGGCGTGCTCCAAGGAAGAATATACTGCAATTGTCAGGATAGCATTGTTATTCCATATGCATTTTGAATGCTCGGCTTTGCTTGTAGATTGCGCGGCGAACATGCGTGTGCTGGGCTCTGAACGAACACGTCTATACTCCGTTTCACCTCATGTTGTACCGCAGAGAAGGCTAGAAGCGCGAGCTCATAGCGTTGGGAGCTGCTCTTGACGCACGAGGGCTTGTCCCGCCGAGATGTGCCCTAGAGCAAGGAGCTCGCGCTTGTAGCCTTTCCTGCGGTACAACACAAGCTGAAACAGAGTATAGACTGTGATTCTCGTAAGCAGGAAAATGTATGGGATGAAATGAACCGCATCGTGTAGGCCAGATGGCTGGTTAATAGTTCATAAAGATCGTGCTAAAATGACAATTAAACAATTCCGCATTCACGGAACATCAAGGTTTCAATGAAAGACGTATAAAATACACAAATACACTGTTCATCTTCAAATAAAGAATATTTGCTTGAAGGTATAATAGTGCGTAAGGTACAGAAAGACATCATAAAACTTTTATTTCAAAATAATTAAGTTAACGAAAGTTACAAAAAAATCTTTAACGATATATATATATATATTTTTTTTTTGTCAGAGTAGAATGCAGCGCGCTCAAACAGTCATCCACAAGTGCACGCAGGAAGAAGATCATTCTATATATAACTTTTTTTTTAAGTTTTGCTTTTGCACAACCTTCGTTAGCTGTAAATTTGCATGCCTCTTCTCAACGACATTAATAATTTTCATGATTTTAAAAAGCTTTTCAGCCCTATATAACATTTCTCCGCAATAGAATAAAAAAAGACGTTGTCACCCCCTTTGTGTGAGACAACATTGCACGCCAACTACTTGACAAACAAGGCACCAACTCTTTCGTATATTAATGGATCTCAACACCTGCTCCATGAGCCTCTGTGATACCAGACACGAACAGCACTGTCGAATGTCATGTCTAAACTCAGACTTGAACTTTGTTTAGACGTTTCACTTCTCGTCTTCAACAGATCGGCCGCGTGAGTGGAACTCCGACAGTAGCCCGAGCTCGATTCGATGTCCAATACAAATATAATGTTTATGAAAACAAAAAGCACTGAAGCAATTGTGAACATCAAAGGTGACTGCGCCATATTTCTACTATAGCGCTAGAATGTGCCCTATTATTTTTTCTCGATATTATTAGCGCTTTTCTTTGGACGGATGTCGTAGTTGTCACAGCCGGCTTGAGTCCGCGCTTGCCGCTCCTCAAGCTGTTCCAGCTGCAGAAGGATACTCAACTCGCAGCACGCGGCTATAAAGTATTACGAGCATAAGTAAGTAATGTTTCACGTGACACTAGTTCTCTCGGCACACAGCTCGCGCAAAAGCACCTTGACGTGGCTGGCCTCCATTGCTGCCTGGGAAAGCATTTGTTTTCTCCCGCGAGAGCAAGGCTAAAAAAGAAGCTTTTTCCAGGCACTGTTCCTACAATCTACCACGGAGCACAGATTGCTACCCATTGCAAAGGAACTTTTAACCTTGAAGCTGCGAAAATATAATCTGGTTCGCTGGCGCCCGGAAAACCATTTCACGGCTGCACGGGTCGCTCGTCCGCCTGCCCGCCGGTGACGTACGCGGGTAGGAAAAATAGAGATTTTTCATTGTTGCCAGTAGAGAGTCGCCTCCTGGAACCCTCGCGACCGATGTAACTTGAAAGTTCAATATTTTGGGTCTCAGTTGGGAAAGGGATATTGATGCGGTCTGCCAATTTCCAGCCAAATCGGAGACTATAAAACAATCGGCGGAGTTCCCTTTAACCATCCATTCTTCAGGTGAACGCCAAAATAACGGAGCGCGAGATCTGTTACAATGTTTCGAGTATTCTTGTAAACCAACTTGCCTCCAACCCCAATCTTTACCGAGAAACGCATGCCGGGAGCGCTACGTGCTTCGCATTGTTAGCGGGCTAGTGACGTCACTCCACACCAGGGTGTAAGATAGACAGGTGGGGAAACGGCCCATAGAAGCCTACCGCAGCGCCGTGACCGGATTGTGTACTCGTCTGCTTGAGGGTACCCCCGATTTGCGACAGATGTCGCTGCGGCGGGAGGAAAAAAATTGGAATCGGATTTGCATGGAACTCTGTAGGAAAGTGCTCAAAATAAACCGAGAGCACGACAGTCCTCCAATGACAATCCACGAGAAACCATCTCCGTCAGCTTAGCCGGTCGCCACCGGTCGCCCACCCGGAGTGAGAGTTCGCGGTGCTCCACATAGATGGCGCCACAGAAAAAGAGAAAACCTAGGGGGACACAATCCGGTCGCTTATTTGGCTCTCGTTTCCCCACCTGTCTATCTTACACCCTGCTCCACACTTCGTACCCTGTCATTACCGCGGCAGCTTATACAACCGGAAAATTTACCGCGAAACGCATGCGGGGAGCGCTACGTGTTTATCATCGTTCGCTCGCGCTCAAAACATAAAAGCTAGTCACAATTACATTAGATAGCGTTTTGAACTCGTCCGATATAGAGACAGTAAACTCTTTCAAGCTCTTAGGTGTCATTTTAACCGAGAGTTTGTCATGGGATAGTCATGTCTACTTCAATATTTCTAAGCTGCCACAAGTAGTATGTGTGATAAACCACCACCTATATATGTTTCCAGCAAAGGTGAAAATATTAATATACAATTATAAATTATTGTAATTTAGTCTGGGGTACAACAACGCTTGTCGCATCTTGAAACAAAAAGCTGTTGCACAAAAAAGCGTTAGGGCATAGAAGACGTTTGATTTGACTTCCACACATCTAGTTTATTTAAGAAGTTTCTCGTTAACAATGTACATCCTCTATTTGGCTAAAAACTTGTCACAAGTCTAAAAATAGAACAAATTAAGTGGTACAAACTTTTTCATAAACCTTGGACAGTTCTCTAAAAATATTCACGCGTATTCTACCTGTCGTGCGGAATGTTGGGAGATGGTCACTGCAAGAACGAACTATGGCACACAAATGCTTAAACATACTATCCCAAAAATACTTAATCTACTTGAAGATAAAGGATTGGAATTCAATAAGGTATCCCTTAGAGAAATTCGACTAATTTTCTCCACATATGAATCTGAGTATGAACTAAACTTTTGGGGTCTGATAACGTCTGTCTCCAAATAGGCCACTTTTCTATTATAGCCGATGATAAAATATATGTCTCAAACGCGCATTGTTAAATTGCGGTAATCAAGATTTGGGAATGTTTCTTTGTTTCCGCCGAGCTGCTGCTTTTATGCCTTGTCGGCGGTCGAGGACTTGTCAAGCTGTGCCATACAGATTTTTTCCTTGATCGCCACCATCAACGTACGATCAACCTGTCAATTAATTAAGTAATCCAATTGCATACTTTTTAACCAAGAGCAATTGTAATTGTAATCGCTTCCTTTTTATGTAACGTGTACAATACTGACTCTTAAATATGCGTATACAGTGAGTAATGGGCCCAGCGTATCTGATATAATATATTAGCTTCTGAAGGACAAATGCAGTTAACAAGGTTCTTATAAATTTTATATGCGTAGGATGTTCATATCGAAAGTATGCAGAGTAATTGACTCCGTAAGTGTGACGTCATGGGTCCAAACAAACCGTTGCTAGGGTCGTTGTTATGGACAAATATATGTGGCTCGGTTTCGCTACGAAAACCCGACCGTTCAAAAATCAGGAGTAGGATTTAAACTTCTAAAAATCACAGATATAGAAAGCTTGAATGTCATATATGTTTCGACAGAAGTGTGCCGGTAATCGCTCGTTTCTGAAGTATTTACGACTGCAACTTCCGGTCCTCAAGATGCCAGCAGCAGACGACGAATGCAAGAAGTATGCCGTCTGCCGCACGCCGGCCGGCCAAGTGGGGCCGTCGTTTGAATCGTGTGAATAAAGACGATATTCTGACATCGCATTTGTTTGAAAAGCAATGAGTTTCAAACACTTATAAGATTTCATAGTGGGGTGCGATGCAAAATATGGTTTATCGAAAGTCCGGGCGTCGATCGAGATGATCGTCTGCTAAAAGATCGCATTGCACCCGTGAGAAAAGCACTTCAGGCGAACGGCTGAGATCCCAAATTTTGTTTGCGGAATCGCGCTATGCGAGGGTGCTTCGTATACCTGGTTGTAACCATCGCGTGGAGGAAGATTCGAGCATTTTCTTCAGATTTCCGCAAGACCCCAAAGCGCGAAAGAACTGGATAAAAAACATAAGGTGAGTTTATTACAGATTGTACTCGCATCGCGGGTTTGATGAAGATCGTCACCAAAAGAGCACATCCACGGAATTTTATGTATACAAAGGGGGAAAAAATGCAAAATACTGCGAAATCGCGATAGACATGCAATTCTTTAATAACCTGACAACCACAATAATAATAATAACAAACGACTTACCTCGACGGCGTACGATTTGTTTCTCATGCTGGCCTGCACTACGCCGGTAATGAATGCACTTCAGGTCGTCGTCGTAACTGATCTGCATGACGTGGTTTGATTTTACTGCATTTTCTTCCCTCGTAACCACCGTGCTCGTAACGAAGCTAAGTTGTTCACAGAAAAAAAAACGCACAATTCGGAGGCCTCTACGGTTATGGTGATGCACTTGTTTTTGTCGCTCGTTTACCGACGCAATTCAATGAAGACGCCCGCTGCAACAGAGGCCAGCAAATCTATCGTGTCGTCTGCTACCAAAGCAAAGCGGAGTGTAAGACTTCAGAAATGGCTTGCATCGTTGCGATACGACACTGAGACGACAAGAACATCTTCATAATTAGATATCAAGAAGTTAGGTTGCTTACAAAAAATTATTTAGTTACTTGTAAGCAAAAACCTAGCCTCATGTGGAGTCTCCATGCATTAGTCCATAGCAACGTCCCTAGCAACCGTTTGTTTGGACCCAGACGCCATGTTGTGACGTCATCACTTACGGGGTCAATGAACAGTGCTTGATCTATGGACCTTTCTGAAAAGTAGCGCGCGCCCTCAAACTGCGCACGTGAGGCATTATAGGAACAGTGAGGGACGCTGCTTCGTCGTCTGCTGCTATCGCCATACCACCTGCGAGAATCACGTTGCCTACTTTGCAGCCATTGTCTCGTAAGCGTCTCGTACTTCGGAAACAGATGCTATGACAGGTAATAATCTTTAAGGGTGTTTTGGTCGCACCCTGGCACGCAGCACGTCTGTCCACTGCCTTTTTTTTTTGGATGGGCCATCGTTCTGGATGGGCCACCATTATTCTTCTGAATGGGCTATCGCGCGTCGGCCACGCGCCAAATGAGCGAGAAATCACTCACGCACCAAACGTGTTTTAGATGCGGAGCATCTCTTGCTCGGGTCTATGTCCCGCGGCCTTGTAGTCCGCAGTCACACTACGCACGCGCAACTCTCCTCCTTCCCTCTCTCCAACAGCTGCGCGTTACTCTCTCCGCTCTCTCTCTCTCTCTCTACCAGCTACGTGCACTGCGCGTGCGTTCGCTTCTACTCACACCGCGCGCGCACGCGCAACTCTCCTCCTCTAGTCTCCTCTCCTTCAAGTGTGAAAAAAAAAATAAACGGCGAGCGGCGAGCGTTCCAAGTTTCTCTGCCGCGAGTCGCGACGAACGCTCGCGTAGGGGATAACGCTAGGGCAGTCGGTGGCGCCATCTCTTGACGTCAGCACGCAACTAACTCTTTCCTCGGAGCCAACACGATGCTTCGCATCACCCCATGGTTCCCCTCGGGAACATGGTGTAATTTTTTTTATGCTACGGCAATTATACTTTGTTTCACCTTGTGTTGATTGTAGGAAAGGCTACAAGCGCGAGCTCCTTGCTCTAGGGCAGATCTCGGCGGCGCAAGCTCTCGTGCATTAAGAGCAGCTGCCAACGCTATGAGCTCGCGCTTTTAGCCTTCGCTGCGGTACAACATAAGGTGAAACGGAGTATAGTCATTGGTATAGTTGAGTTATACTTCGTCTCACCTTAGCATGGACTATTGTTAGCCGCGCGTGCCAAAAGCCGGAGCTAGTTGCTTTGGATGAAGCCTCGGCGACTGCACGAGCGCTCGTGCAGCGAGTGCTCCAGTCAAGGCAGTCGAAGCTTAGCCGCTCGCGCTTGCAAAGCCTTCGCAGTTAGTCCGTGCTAAGGTGAGGTGAACTATAAATAATAATTTATTGCCTTCGCCAATAAAAAAAAATAAAAAAACGCAGATTTTTTTAACATTGTTTGAAGACCGCAATCTCGCCTGGACGCTTGAATGGATTAAGAATCGTGCCGGAGTTCGGGCGGTAGCGTGCGCCACCTAGCATGCGAAAGCTCAACCAGGCCAGACTTTGCTTGGCCAAAGGCCAATACACTCTCACAGTTTCGATAATGGCACGGAGCGCTCACTGGTGGCCCTCGCGTTTCCAGAAAGGTCCATTGGAACAAAGTTTACCAAGTCGCTAAAAGACAAAATACATCTTTTCCGCGAGGGTATACTTCTGGTATACCTCTGGTATACGTTAAAACATGGTTTTGATCTCTTCCCGCCGCTGGAAGGTTTTCACGAAAAATGCGTGATTGACACACATTCTTTTTTCACCTCATCTATACACGTTTGCAAGAAGGGCTCCTGTGCACCGCCATTTTGGGCGATGCTGGCGCCGCCTAACGTTTCCGCCATGCTGGGGTGCGCCAGGGGCACGTCACTGGGGTGCGCGATGACAAGATGGCGGCGTCTGCCAGTGTCGCCGACGGCCTGGATTGGCGACACACTTACTGTTTTGGAACGCAGGGGAGGTATCCACTCAGATTCGTAGCATCAAATATTGTAGGACGGGTCATGTTTAAGGGTTGCAGAGCTCTGACTTTTTAACGATCGCAGCCTCTGTTCCAGTACGTCGTGGAAGCAAGAGCTGCCGCGAGCGCAGCCATCGTTGATGCAATGGCCATGCGGCTTCTGGCGCTTTCTGATGAAAGCTTTGAGACTCTATGCTTCGTTTCACCTTATGTGCGAGCGAAGGCAAAGCTGGAAGCGCGAGCACGAAAGCTCCATACGTTCCGGCTTCGCTCGAGCGCGCGAGCTGGGGAGAAACGCAAAAAGTGCTGGTCTTGCGCTTCTAGCTTTGGCTTCGCTCGCCGATAAAGTAAAACGAAGTATAGATATTTTTCTAATTTTTCGATTTGTGGCTGGTTTACGTGTTTTATTTAACTGTTTGTGCTTTTTGCAGTCGAAGAGAACACCTGCATGTTTTATAAATATATATATTTTTAATTTATTCTTGCGTTCAGTGGTGTATGCTTCGGCAAGAGACGCTTGGCAACATTGTTCGATAAGCAGCGAACGTCCTGGCTGGAGAGTAGGCTCGCCTGACCGCGGTGCGCGGTTCGAGGTTAAGACGGGATCCCACTTGCAAAGGTGTATATTTTTCTCGCATATTCCAGGTTGAAATGTTTTAATATTATTTCGTCCCTCATACCAAATACGGAATCCGCGCTACAGAGAACGAAAGGAAGCTAAGAACGTCTATAGTAAGAGAGAAACATTTGAACTGCAGTGATTGTACAAAGAAAATCGTTGGTTGGTCACGCGCGGCCCGTCCGCGGAAAGTAGACAGTTAAATCAAAATCTTACTTAAAACGGTTTTAAATCCGATAAGATACTTTATGAACGTGGGCGAAAAATATTCCCACAATTTTTGCTGCACTTGCTAACAAACGTTTACGCGGTACATAACGGCACGGAAAGATATCGCATTCCAATGACAATCTTCGTAGCGATTTCGGCAAGAGATTTTGAGTGACTCTTCCCCGACGGCCCTTTGCAGGGACGTGGACGGCGTGCTGCGACGCGCCAACGGCACCGAGTACGGCCTGGCGTCGGGCGTCTTCACCCGAGACCTGTCCAAGGCGCTGCGCGTGAGCGAGGGCCTACAGGCGGGCACCTGCTTCGTCAACTGCTACAACAAGACGGACGTGGCGGCGCCCTTCGGCGGATGCAAGCAGTCGGGCTTCGGCAAGGACCTGGGCGAGGAGGCGCTCAAGGAGTACCTGCACGTCAAGTGCGTCACCGTCGAGTACTGAGCGCCCCGCCGCTGCTTCTCAATAAAATCCGAGTGAATTTACGCTACCGTGTAACGTGCGTCACAGCGACGGCAGTTCGCCGCTTGTGCAGTTAGCTATCCTAGTGGAGCCGTCGTCGTGTTTGCGCGCATTCTGAGCACGATTTTAGGGATTTTCCTGCCATTTTCGCTTTCGCTCTCGATTCCGCACCAGTACATCATATCCGTACTTTGTCTACGACGAGCTCCCTCAGCCAATACCACGCGTCTACCTTACAACCTCCGTAGCTGATGTGGAGAGACATCGGAGTTAAGGGGGTTTGAGTTGTACGTGACCTCCATGAAGGGGCCACAGTGACGCGCGGAGAGAGTATCACGCGCAACTTTCACAGAGCTGGAAAGGCTGGGATGGCTCGATAGCGTGAAACGAAGTATAGAAGACAAGGCCTACGCATGACGCCATCATTAGCGGATCTCCGACAAGTAGCAAAAACGCCGAAGCTCGACGATAGACGCCGCAAACCGGCTGGCGCGTCCGTCTCGGCGTAGCCGCCTGTCGCGCTCGTTGCGAAGCGCTGCCGCACGAGCTGGCGACGATATTGACGCCACGTATAGTCGGCGCTGCATAGATCCGCTAGTGATGATGTTCGGAAGGGGAGAGGAAGACCTCGTGTTCTGTGCGGTTCTTCTAGGTTTCGTCTTCCATGCGTGCTTCGGCGCAAACTGAAATTTGCCTTCTTCGAACCCGCTACGGTCTTTCCGAGGTCCAGTCATAAGGGTGCGTCGTCGTCCGATAGGACGGGTCGTGCGCATGAGCCGGCACGACGGATGTCGACCACAGCCAACACCTTTTATACACTTTTTTCGCCAGGGCGCAGCCACCTTGAATGTCATCCCTTTTGCTTCGCTTCGAATTGCGACGGAGACATTCGGAACTCCCGTCGCCGTACGCTACATGGAATGAAGATTGAAGAAGCCGTGTGAGGCGTTTGACCATCCGTTTGACGCGGCCTCAAAGTGGTGACAATGGGCCGGAGATGCTTCGTCCAGATCTAGAACTGCAGCTCAGGTCACCCTAGTTGCAGAGAAAAGGTCAGTCTGTTCAAGGTCCCATCCGACCCCACACGTCTGGAAGCGTGGGCTCAAGCTACTCCTCGCAAGCACCGTCCGCTTGGCCCTAAAGATTTTGTTTGCATCAAGCATTTCACCAACGATATGATTGTGAAAGGACGATACTTCACTTTGCTGTAGAGATGTTGCCCCCCGATGTTTTGCCAAGAAAATACGAATCCCAACATTAGGTGTTTAGTGTCTGATGCTCATGAGCCATGAGACCTAGAATGAGATGAAATTCCAGGAAAGCGCCGACACATACCCGCTTAGTCCGTTCGAATACCGCGCCAAATGCCTGTTTCAGTTTCTTCATAAAACTGCCCTCGCTGCCGTTGAGACACGAAACTAAGACAAACGACGAATCTATGCCTAAGCAACACACATACTACAAGTGCAGGGTTATAAGAAACGCACCGCATGCGCAATACGACTTTTCTACAAAAAACGCGTTTCCCATTGAAAAGCGCAGGAGACGAGGCCCGCCGACCCACGGGTCGACGATTCATCTGCCGGCGCCGCTTGAAACCATAGTGAGAAAGAGAAAGATAGAGAGTCAAAACCGAACTTTATCGGCACGTTGCGAGGAGCGCTTTGTCCTCATCTGAAGAGTATTATCTTACACCGTGGTTCCGTCCTATGTTTCATTATTTCTGTTATCGCTTTACCAACACGCTCGTCAGAAATAAGGTCTCCTCCTTTCTCTCGGTATCTCGGCGCATACCGCCTGTAATTCACTGAGACTGTGTCCTGTCACTTGGTAGAGCGGTAGACTGTAGGAAACAGTCGGCGAAGTGGTAGACTTAAGCGCGGTCCAAACCAAAGTTTCTTTTTGCGCGTGTAGGTCGGGGGCTTGCGGATGTGACGTATTTCGTGACGTCGCGCCGGTTCTTCGCTTCTTCCGGGCGCGCATAAAAAAGTTGGATCGATTTGAACTTCTTTCTGAACGCGCACGAAAGCGCGCTGTGACGTAGAAGGGCGCTCCTGTCTCCCGGCCAATCGGTGGAGGGCACTGCTCCGCGTTTCTTCACCGTCTGGCTGGTCGTGCCGTCGGTCGGGCGCAGCCGCCAGCAGCCGAAGCAGATTATCTTCGCAGTTGCCTGCGAGTAATGGCCCGTATGGCTGCATCTATGAACTTTGCCCCTGTTTCCGACGCGAGGAAGGTGACCGAAAAGAAGGCTGCTGCGGACGCGCAGAGGCATGAAGAAGCTGCGCAGAAGGCCGCAGAAGCTGCCGTCTATGATGACCAAAGCAAGTGCTTTCAGTTGCTCGAGCTCGTCCAGAACTACCCTTGGTTGTACGGGAAGCTTCGGCGCGACGACAAAGACAACCCGAAACGGGAGAACGTCTCGAAGGAGGTCGCCCGTCTGTTGGGCATCGTGCGCTGTAAGTACCGTTTTGCAACCCCTGACATCGTGTTTTCGCATTTTGTGTTGCGCGCATGGTTTACTTGATATGTGATGGTGTTGAATTGTTTTTGTAACAATATTGCGGAAAAATTCATTCAAAAATCGACAGACGAAGACGGTAATATTTGTAATTTGTAAATACCCAAATGCTTTCTTTTTCTTCACGTTTTTGCGTTGTTTTGACGGTTGTTTCAACCAAAAATGAGAAGGAAGATAATCACTGCGTCGCCTTTATTCCTCTTTTTGTTCAGCCTACGAGAAAGTGTTGTCTCGGTTGTATGGAAAAGGCTGAACTCCATTTGTGTCCTTCAGACAAGCAATCCTATTTAATTATAACTTTCGATTGAGCCAAGCATGTTTAAAATACTTCTCGAAACGAAATGACAAATTGCAGTACCATACCATACCGCCCGAAACAAATTTTTACGATTCTTGCTTTATAGATTTGTTCCAATTGGCCCACAAAGTATACGTAGCATCGTACACATAGCAGATGTTAGCGAGATCGGTACTAAATGTCTGTACTTGATTCACTGCTAAGTTGATGGGCAGTGAAAGCTATGTACTCTCTGTCTCTAGATCAGTCAGTCACCTGCCCCTCAGTGCCTGATCCATTCTATGCCCGTGACTACCCGGAGAGTATGACCACGTTGTATGCATGCACCCTATTGTTGATTGTTCCTGCGAGCATGTAGCTTCTACCGCCCTGTCAGCCTAGCAGTGAACATACTATAGTCGTTTGCTTGAGAGCTGGCGAGTCATTTTTAAGTGTGGGACTAAATTTGTTGTGCAAGTGCTTTGGACGTGCGTTTTGTGTGTGCTGTTCGTTGCCCACGAAGCATTACAATTGCCTATGGCATTTTTGTCGTCTTTTTCACATTTCTGCATGAGTATATCATGTCTGTCTGGCTTGTCCCACACTAGAATCAACATATTTCTCTCCAGACGACATCTGAAAGACAAAGTGGAATTACCTGAGGGACAAATACGCCAAGGAGGCGGGCAAGGTGGCAGGAACAGAGCGCAGCGGCTGTGGAACCTCGGACATCTACAAGCCAAAGTGGATCTACTTTGGCAGCTTGCGCTTCCTGACTGGCACCTCCACTGTTTCACGAAAGTACACTTTTCATATTTCTCATTCGTATGCAACTACACGGTCCTTTTTGTCAATTATGCAGGTCTGAGGCTACAGGAACATCAGAAAGCCAGTCCAGCACTCAAACTGGAGGTAAGATAGCATGCAGTGTATTGCGATGCCTCCTCATCATTATGTTAGTGGTTGCGAGGGCAAGTTCGTCTGCTTCTCGCGCAGGGGGTAGCGGTGACGTCAGAACGCCGAGCCCTGATTGGCTGATCGCGGTCCCCTATCTGAGCGTCGTCTGCTCCTTTGCAACGTCGTCTGCTCGCAACGTCGTCTGCGTCTGTCTTACCTTTCCTGCGACTTTTGCAAGTGGAGAGCCGAGATTCACGAAACTATCTTACGCCAAAAATATGCGTAAGACAAAACTTAAAAACAAATTCGTATTCACGAACCGAAATTTTCGTAAGTTTTGCGCAGGTTACGACAAAATCCTACGACAGCTCCGAAGCTACGCACTTGTTACGATCAAATCAGCATGGCCGACAGCGTCGCGGTCGCGACGACCAACGGACGTTTATTTTTCTACGTGCGCTTCTCTCGCGTCCCGACTTCAAGCAGCAAGAAAAAGTAAAAGTACTTGAACCAGACCACGACGAACAAGAACGCTGGATCCACAAACACCCGGGAAAAGCTCCAACGGCTACGATTCCACCGACACCGACCAAGCGAACTCGGCAGATAGGCCTAGCAGCCACTCCGACTCGGTGACCGTCTGCCCACGACCGGCTGGCGTGCTGAATGGAATGTGCCCGCGCGACCCTTGTGAACCCTTCCCGTATTATACTGTGATCACTGACCTCAATTTTAGATTAAGAGGTCAATCTCTTCCTCTTGTCATCTCCTTGTTTTCCGAGGCAACGGTGACTCTCGCCGGTGAAAAAGCGGTGAATATCCGACAGACGCAGGGAAAGGTAAGGGAGCCATCGCTTTGACTAGCAGACGTAAAGCAGACGACGTTAACTGCGCCAACCCGCCGACGCCGTTAAAGAATGAGGAGTCTTGCCGCACAACGAAAGGGGAAAAAGTATTTGGGAGGGAACTTGCAGGACACTAACACGCTCACTCTCGGTTCTTAGCAAACAAACCTCGGCGTCTCGGGACACCTCGCCAGTGAGTACTTTGACTTCCCTCCTTGATGCGCGTCTGCTAGTTGTTCGACAAAACAACGAACCGCTCGAGTTATTTCGTCTGCCTTCTGTGAAGGCGAAGTCGAGCTCGCTCGTGAAGACCTGCACTTCCGAAAGTCGCAGGAAAGGTAAGACAGACGCAGACGACGTTGCGAGCAGACGTTGCTGCAGGACAGACGACGCTCAGATAGGGGACCGCGATCAGCCAATCAGGGCTCGGCGTTCTGACGTCACCGCTACTTCCTTCTCATGCGCAGAAGACGAAAATGAGCCCACTTGCGAGGCGTAT
>JAZHYW010005204.1:0-11494 GCA_037355805.1 Ixodes ricinus | reverse complement strand
TATATGCCTTGCAAAGGACGTCTCTATCGCTAGTAAAGCCTGTGTGATAAGGGCCGCCCACCCTAGCGAGAAAACGCGCGCGGCGCGCCGATCACGTTGAAAACGCGTTCCGCAAAATCGGTTGAGCGAGTGAAATCATGCGTTCGCTCGAATGCTTCAGGAGTGCGCGAGGCCTCCTGTGCTGTCACGTGACATTCGCCGCGATCGGCGTGCCACGCGCGTTTTCTCGCTAGTGTGGGCGGCCCTTGCGCAGTGGAAGGTGCGGTGTGACGCGTCAATGAATATCTATACTTTGTCTTACTTTAGCATGGACTAACTGCGAGAGGCTGTGCAAGCGCGAGCGGATAGCCTTGCTTGCCTTGACTGTAGCACCCACTGCACGAGCCCTCGTGCAGCAGCCGAGGCTTCAATCAAAGCAACACGCTCCGCACTTTTAACATGCGCGGCTAGCAATAGTCTATACTGAGATGATACGAAGTACACTGACTTATAATAATACACTAAAGGCTACGCTGTCACGCACCCAGGCCAAATTTCAACATAAAATATAGTATTTTGATTGTATAGTTTCCTTTTAACCCATATATCTTAACGCAGATAATACATATTCCTTACTAAAGCTGTTTAAAAGGGTATTAGCTGTGCGTTTGTTTTATTATTATTTTCAGGTTGTTCTATGTGTTGGAAACTTGACAGATGCACCACTAAGTAGCTTTTTTCTACAACTAAACGCATTTAGATTATTCTCAGCGATACGCTTGTCGCATAGAGTGGTGCATTTCTCCTAGCACTGAGGACACTCCGTTTGATTTGTATGAACGACGCAAAGTGGTCGGTGCAGTTTAAAACCGTTTCGTTACGCTGGGCCTTTCTGAAGGGAGGCTTGCAGTCATATTTCTGAAACTGAGAAAAAGCTATCAATTGTTTATGCGCAAGCTTGTTATCTTACTTAAACAGCGGCGGAGCGTTGTTCATTAAAGGGCTCCAGAAGATTCTGGGCGGTACCATTTCCTTCTTATGAAGGAGGAGAAAGAGAGGCACTTTATTTTTCTTATAAAGCAGATACACTACTTGGCGATGTTTTGGTCTACTGCGCATACGTAGCCATGTTTATAAAAATGCGGCGCCAAGTAATGCGTCGCGTTTAAGAACTACGCACTCAAGAAATTGAAAGCGGTCCTTTGATCTATCTCTCAAACGTCCCGTATGCAAACGCATTGGCGCTATTGCGCAAAGCGCGACGAAGTTAAAAAATTACACCATCTTCCCGAGGTGAACCATGGGGTGATGCGGAGCATCGTGTTGGTTCCGAGGAAAGAGTCAGTTGCGTGCTGACGTCGAGAGATGGTGCCACCGACTGCCCTAGCGTTACCCCCTACACGAGCCTTCGTCGCGGCTCGCGGCAGAAAACTTGGAACGCTCGCCGCTCGCCGTTTATTTTTGTTCACACTTGAAGGAGAGGAGACTAGAGGAGGAGAGTTCCGCGTGCGCGCGCGGTGAGTAGAAGCGAACGCACGCGCAGTGCACGCAGCTGGTAGAGAGAGAGCGCGGAGAGAGTAACGCGCAGCTGTTGGAGAGAGGGAAGGAGGAGAAGTTGCGCGTGCGTAGTGCGAGTGCGGACTACGACGCCGGGGGACATAGACCCGAGCAAGAGATGCTCCGCATCTAAAAACCGCGTCGCAGTTAGTGTATGACTGTCACGCGCCCGGAGTGACCAGCGGGTTAGCGAAGAAAACAAAGAAGAAGAAGGGCTGAAGACAACCAGAGAGCACGAGGTGGGTGTCTCGCGCGGGGACATTCGACGACTGAACCTGAAGGGCGGCAGTTGACCCGCCAACGCTCCCGGCAGACCAGGCTTCGCACCTGGTGAACCCTGGCTTCGCTCCAGGTCTTTTCGCCACCATCGAGCCGGAGCGACGTCGTGCTTGCTGCTCGCACCAGAAGCTCGGGGCACTGGATTTTGAGCTCGAAGACGGACACGAGGGGCGGCCTCGCAACGTTCCTGTTAACCCAGGCCGCGTACCTGGTTTGTCAAGCGACATCATGATGAAGAGCTACGACCAAGCTTCTACACGGTCTGGTTCCCCGGCGGCGTTCAGGAGCAGCGCGTCAACCGGTGTCCTCTAAGTTTCACCGCTGATGTTCAGAAGACTATGCCTGAGAGTGGCAGCCGTCTACCAAGACTGGGCCACATCCTGGAGCATGGTAACACCATCAATCTGCCGGGGCTTCCCAGCCCCTACGCACGGTGAAGCAACCGAACACCACCCTGGAGGGCTTGCCCGGACACTTCCCCGGGTACAGCCAGACTTGAGACCAGCTGAAAGATAACCGTCCCAGCGAGCAACTCACTAAACAACATTGGACCCACATCACCCGTAACATCATCCCGCCACCCTCACCCACAAGCTCCATTTCAACATCGTCAGCACCTCTCTGTCATCTGTACACAATCTCATCCCATCGTCATTAGATGCGGCGCCGCAGGCCTTCATGGTATGGGCTCCTTGCCTTTCTGCGGCGCCGCGGTTCTCCTGAACCAAAATAAATATATCATTATCATTATTATTATTATCATCGGATCGGTGCTGGGTGGCCCAGAATACCGCGCAAGCTTGGACCCACGCCGTGACATCGAAGAACAAAGCCCGGTTCCGTCCCCAGCCAGATCAACGCTCAGGACAGTGAGTGTTCTCGGCTCCCATTTAAAGACGACCCCGAAACTGACTGTAGTGACTGCAGATATTTAATCACTCTATTTTAGCCTCATTCGCTTCCGCTCTTTTTTTGTGCTTGTGAGTAAATTAATTTTCATTCGTCTACTTATGTGCCGCTTCGTCTTTCGACCTGCCCTCGTCCCCTGGTAGGAACATGACAATGACGCACACGACGGCGTCCTTCTGAGAGGACGCCGTGGTGTCCTCTTACACGCTAGGACGAACTTTTCAAGACGATATTACTGTACGCTTTCCTATCCGATGCGATCCGCTTCAATACCTCTCTATGACACGATCTGCTGTCCATACGTGGCCCGCTCCGCTATCCGTTATGGCACCCTTGCAGCTCTCCTATGCTGCCCACTGCCGATGTCCGCTGCTCCAGCTTTGCGGTGCTGTCCGCTCCGCAAACCAATGCTGCACGCTCCGCTATCCGCTACGTGACCCGATCAGATATGCGATGCGGTCCGCTCCATACCGTAAAGGCTAACGGCTCGCACGGTTACCCATATGTAGCCTGCTCCGCTATCCTCATGCTGCCCGGACTGCTATCCGCTGCGGCCCGCTCAGCTATATGATGCGGTCCGCTCTGCTATCAGCTATCGCTGTAGTGCGCGTGATATGCACGGTGGCCCAGCGCTATTAGCATTTGATGAGCAGAAGTCAAGATTCGAATAACTGACTCGCTTTTCGTTTCGCCAAACCGTTTCCCAATCAACCGAAAACAGCCGCATAAGATTGTTGTTTGTTTTTGGTTCGGGTTCATTACCAAATGTTCGATTTAGAATTCGGTTTTGTTCCGGTTTGGTCAAAATAACGGTTTTTGTCCGGTTTTCGGCTCGGGTTTGAGTTCGGTTCGACAGCCTGGTAAAAACGTCAAGTTACCTGTCTCTGGTATCAAGAAGACTGCCCCACTATGTTCTTTCCGCTGATATTCAACTGCTAAATAATTTGCGGAACAAGCTCAAAATTCAGCCATAACAACGAACAACTCGACTGTTGAGTTTTCATTAAACCAGCAAGTATAGCATTACCCGACGCACGGGATGAAGGCCTGTACTATTACTGAACACCGGTAAAGGGTTCAAGAGATGACTTAAAGAGCTCGGGGAAATAACCAAATTGGATATAATAGAACAATGATCAGACGAACAAGAACCTTGAAGGATGACAACAAAATAATAAAACAGGGCAATAGAACCATGAACTATCGAATATAAAGCTACGTTGGTTCTGTCTAAGTCTCATAATTTATTATTTTATGCTTACACGCCTGCCTTATCGGGTGCGCTCAATCCATTTTGCCCCTCAATATTCATTTCTGTTTTTGCTCTAAAGCACACGGAAGAAACGCAGAGAAGTCAGCTTGGGGAGAGACAATGAAGGAGGATGAACGGTGAGAAGTGGACAATCCACAGTGCCAGGACAAGACGCGCACAAAAAGCGTAGCCCTACGACTGAATACCCTCAGCGATTGATTTTGAACGCTTTTCTTTCAATATCTTCCTAACGTGGTTAGACACAACTGCGTGAAATAGGCCTCTGGTTGTTGTTGTTTGCGGGTTTTATGGCGCAAGAGCTCCGACAGCCATACTGCGCCAAACCAGGTAAGCTAAAAATACAGTGGTAAAAGTACACTAAGACTAAACTAGAACTTGGCTATAGCTTCTGTAAAATACCTGTAGGTTTCGAGAAAATAGCTGAAGGACGTTCAAATGATATGCGAGGCTGCTCCCCTAGAACCAAGACAGGGCGAAACAGGAATGCTGCACTTGAAAAACTCAGGGAAAAAGGTCCTGTACTGTTGCAGAAGGCCACGGCAAAGAAAGAGCACATGCAGAACAGAGAAAGTTTCTCCACAGCGCTTGCATAACAGCGGTTCCTCACCCATAGGCATGCGTTGATGAGTAATGAACGAGTAGCCGATTCTCAAGCGGCAGAGGAGGACTTCGTGGAAACGATTTTTTCGTTACAGGAGGTTTCCCATGTACCAAGTTCTGGTTTGATGCATGAAGCTTATTATTATCGGCTAGCTTCCATTCCAGATTGCCATAGCCGTGAAAGTGAAAATCATCTGCGGACATATTAAAGCGGTAGGGAAACGAAATTTCAGCGCTCATTTTCTTGCTTGAATGTGTTGCATGTTGCACCCTAACCTCAAAAACACCAGTCTTCCGTTGAAAGGCACAAGAAAACTAATTTTAAAGCTAAATAAACGATCTTCCAATGTGCACCTGGTGGATGCATGCGGAGCCTATTTGGGAGGTAGTCTAGCAACGTTGTGGAATCTGCTACGTAGTCGTGACGTAGCAGATTCCTCTGGAGCAGCGCCGCTCTTTGGAAGTACGCTCAACTGTTTAAAGTCACCTCGGCCTGAACGTGTTTGCCCCTTTTCGAATGAATGCGAAAGCTTGATAATGTGGATGCTTGGGCAAGTTGGTAATTCATGCTTGGATGGAACAGCGCGGATGAACAGTCACACTCACATGCACACAAGAAGCAAACAGACTCGCAGCGCTGACTTTCAACTCAGTTCTATATTTCTTCTTCCTCAAATCTTCAACTTCTTCACCTTTGCCGTTAATGAGAACAATTTAAATTTTTACACACCAGAGACCAAATAGCCAATACACATTAAAAATAACTAATAATTAAATAAATCATGCAAAGACAACTAAAGAAAATAATACTAATAATACTAATAATAATACTTTGCATGATTTATTTAATTATTAGTTATTTTTAATGTGTATTGGCTATTTGGTCTCTGGTGTGTAAAAATTTAAATTGTTCTCATTAACGGCAAAGGTGAAGAAGTTGAAGATTTGAGGAAGAAGAAATATAGAACTGAGTTGAAAGTCAGCGCTGCGAGTCTGTTTGCTTCTTGTGTGCATGTGAGTGTGACTGTTCATCCGCGCTGTTCCATCCAAGAATGCGAAAGCGCGAAAGTCAACCAGACGCCATGATGGACTCGTTGAGGCACGTCGCGGGGTTGCTCGTGTGACTTTGCTGTACACTTCGAAGCCGCTCACACGACAGGTGAAACGCCCGTCACCCCGCGGGCACTTCCAACGGCTCGGTTGTAACGCGCTGACGGTATTGACACCACTACAACGCTGACAACGCCACCAACGGCAAAGCTCATAACCAAGCCTGTCTTGCCACGTCACGGATGCGGGGAGTCTTTTTTGTTGTTTTTGTTTGCGCCGGATATCCCATGACGCATCGCGCCCTCCGTTCGCTTCTCTTCGAGCGCTCGCTCGAGTGCACCGTTTGGAACGAAAAATATAGCCAATCGTTCAAAATACAAACGTGCGATTATGAATTACGGTTATTATCCGTCATGCTTGACCCATTTCCGAACGAAATTTGAATATTTCAATTTTTGTTTCCGTACCCCTTTAAGGTCTTGGTAAGGTACGCGGACCTTCGATGCTAAAAGATTTTGCGAAGAGGCGGCTAGTCTATCTGCAGCCTCGTTGCCTGCAATGCCCACATGGCTCAGGATCAAGCAAAACATAATGTCATTCCCCCAGCGAGTGCCTGTTGAGCTTTGGCCATGAGTTGAGTATAGTTATTCGTGGTTGATGTAACGGAACATACTGCACTAATAACACTTTGAGAGTCCACAAAACTATTGGCTTTCATTACTTGGCTCGTGATTATATAATCAAGGGCTGCCAGCACACCATGTAGTTCGGCAGTAAAAATGCTGGCGACAAACTTAAGTCGAGTGACATGGGTGAACGAATTTGAATAAACAGCGGAGCCGACATATATTGAAGACTTGGCACCATCCGTGTAAAACTGACAGTAATGTCTGTATTTTTCTTACAGAGCAAATAATTCGTATTGTAGAATGAGTGGAGAGACGTTATGTTTATTAAATTTTGTAAAATACCAATCACAAGCTATAGGTTTGATATCCCATGGGGTGGTATGCAGACTTGTGTCTATCTCAAATACTCTACTCAATATACAGTGTTTAAAATACTCTTAGAAGTATCATGGTATCTTGCAAATACTTTTGATCTAGAGTATTTAATACTCTATTTCAATTACATTTCTGAGTATGTTGTACTCATTATCTGAAATACATTTTTGACATTCCGCCATTTTCCGACTTTTTCGGTATGAGTGGCGTGGGTTTGGCACAAGTAAACGTGAGCAATCTTTCGAGCAACCAAATCCTGTTGCTAGCTTTATTAGCTACAGCAACTTTGATTGAGCTCGTGAAAACATCGCTTTTTTGCCGATTGTGATTCATGTTTCAGCCCAAAGTTCGTACAATGAAGGTTTCCCCTCACCTTCCCAAAGGCGCCCTTTTGTTTCTTAGAGTTTCCCCCCAAAATCCTCAAACAGAAGGGAAAAGGGGTGGTTTTACGGAAGTAAAGATTGCGACCCTGAGGCGCGACGCAGACCGGGAAACGACCTACGACAGCAATGAAGACTGATAAGTGGCAAGAAAATAATAAATAAAAAAAATTGATAGGTGGACAAAAAAATTGTTTTGCTTTTTGTATATTTGACCCTGCTACGGCAAAACGTCAAGGTTTTCTGTTCTTTATTTTCTCTTTTGTGGTCAGTGTGTCACTAATGCTGTCGCGAACACTCTCTGTAAGCGAACATTGATAAGCAAAGAACAGGACAGGAAACGGACAACGAGCGGATGACCACTCAAATGCCAACAAAGCGTCCCCAAACGTTGAGTGCCTTCCCTGAACAACACCTACTTGAAGAAGGTGCGACCACTGCCGTGGCTATTATGTGAGTTCTCTTTGTTATCTACTCACTCATTTCCGTAACCAAAATTCACTTATGATTGTAGTTAAACGATCCGTCTAAGGTGCGCCGCAGGACGTGATATTCAGTGATCTCACTATTGGCGAGGAGCTCTGACCCGTTTGTTGCCCCCACACCTCGGTGTGTACCTAACGCAAGGCCTTTGCGCATGCCCACAGGCCTTGTGGGCATGTTCAGGTCATCTTCTTTAATGAGCGCGAGGCACAATGTAATGTAAAAATACTAAGAATGAACGAAGAGACGTTAAGTGCCGGAACTCTCCCGAAGGCAGTCGTCAGAGGATGCGAGCTTGACCCACTTGGGCTTTGTGCTGAGCTGTCTGTCTATGCTGGAAAAAGCGGTGGAGAAACTGCATCGTGACGTCGCCGGTGGGAGGAGCCTAATCTCCATCGCTAACAAACTACATCGGAAGAGAACTGCACCGTGACGTGGCCGGTGACGTCGCCGAACAGTGGCGATTGAGTTGAAACTACATCGTTTTTGTTTTCCCTACAGGGAATTTTGGAGAATCGCCGAGTGGGCTAGCGCACACCAGCTCGGAGCACGTGGAGCGAAAGCTCGCGCTGCAGAACCCAGGGTCTACAGGGGGAACAGCGCACCCGCAAAACAGTCACTCGAGTCAACACACACAAAAGAAAGAGACACTTACACAGCGCTGTGTAAGTGTCTCTTTCTTTTGTGTGTGTGTCGACTCGAGTGATTGTTTTGCGGGTGCGCTGTTCCCCTGTAGATCATGAGCAACCAACTCGCCCGAACCTCTGTGTTAACAAGAACCCAGGGATCCTGGGTTCAATTCCCGCCCCTGCCCGTTTCGATCTGAATGAGCATCGTACCGGCGTGTGGTCGTGTATCACTACTGCGTGATGCACGTTAAAGACCCCGGGCTAGCAGTCGTACTGCACTGGCTAAATTGCTTATCTACAGTGGGTAACAATGTCGCCATGTTCAGGTAGACTAACCTCCTGCTGTATAAACAACTGACGACAAATTTTACTTTTTGACTATGTTTGACTGCGTTAGTGCAACTTCTCTCGTGCTGCACGAGAAAGAAACAAATGTTCCATCGGGGGTTAAATTTTCGGTGAAGTATGAAGCAAAAAAGAAGAAAAGAGAATATTTCCCTCAAGTTGGGTTCGTAGTAGAAGAGGAGGAAAAAGAAAATCAGTTGTTAGCCCCACGGTGTGTATGGTATTTTCTTTATGTGTATGTTTATTCTAGTTCAGCTGGCCTTACCTGAAGTAGTTGCTTTAAAATAAAGTGTATCTCTCTCTCTCTACCCGAAGTATGAACGAACTAACTCAACTTAAGCCTGTTACCGTTGATTGCTTGGTTTTTCGCTCAGCCAAATCGCTTATATGGGGTGCACTCAAATGAAAACACAATCGTGTTGAATCGTGTAAGAGTATTAGAATATTTATCGATCACGCCGCTGAACTTGCATCGCTCGAAGAACTTCCTTTTGTGAGCGCCTTCTCTGCTTGAGTTCGTTGGAAACACAGCCACTTTGATCCGAGGCAATCGATGATAGTGTTGGTGACATCACCAAGTACGCGACTCACAGAGCACTGGTGAACAGCAATGTTTTCGTCGCTCCTGACGGTTCCCTGGAAGCCGCCAGCGGCGTAAAAGCGTAGAGCTGCGAGGACTTGTTGTTCAACCGTCAGCACACGGGGCCCTTCACGACGCCGCTGGAGCTTTCCGCGAAGCTGGTCGCACAGCCAGCGAGTCACCCCTTTGGTCAGCCGGTATTCGCCCACAAACCTCGCATCGCTCGTCTCGACAGCATCCCGGTGATCTCTGAAAACTCGATCCGCTGGTGAACCCAACAGTAGATATGCATATGTTAGGGTCGCCATCTTTTACGATGCAGTTTGATCTCTGGCTTCGTCTCGACCACTCAGTTAACTGCATCGTCAAAGTGCATCGTGACGACATTTTGACGTCACCGCCAACTGCATCATTTTACGAGCATAGCTCGAACTGCATAGGGAAAAACTACATTTCAACGTCATGTCACGTGACCCGAGAGAAGAGCCAATCAGTGCCCGATGCAGTTTTCTACATCATTGAGTTTGCGTTCCAGCATAGCATCTCAGGGCACCTTGCATGCTGCATTGTTCATGCAGGCCGGAGTGGTAACAAAGGAGACCCTCTTCCCACTCACCGGAGAACACGAACTCGAATCCAGCCGAACGCTGACGCCGCGTTCGGTTATGCATCAGCCGAGCGCTGAGTCATTGTATTCGTTGTCCCCATCCGTGTAGTCTAAAGTTAACCAGCTTGGGGCGCCACGGTCTGATCTCCCCTTCTTGTTGCCCCAGAAATGTTTTGTAGCATTTATCAGTGATATTGCCATGCGCGTTGCCGAGCAAGCTCGTGGCCGAATGGTTACCGCGCTTTGCTCTCGCTCGGAGGCTCCGGGTTCGATTCCAGGGAGCGGACTCGTCTTTTATTTGATCTCTCAACTTGACATTCTCGTTACTTCGAAAACCTTGTTGTCTGATCGAGTTACGAATGTTCTACGCGCCGAATATTCTAAGTCAGAATGTTACAGAAACCCATGCGGGTACAAAAGGTGCTCCGAGTAGCGGTCCTTAGTCACTCTTGCCCCAGCGCTCGATCCTGCTGTTTCGCCAACATCGACGCCTGCGACGCTAGCCTTTTTCTATTTTGTTTTGGGTACAAGTTCGCCCCATTAAACGTCAGCTTTATTCAGTTATTCGCCGCCTCATCATTTGTCATTCGTGACAATATCCGGCTCCATTTGGTTGGAGTGCATAAAATAGCCCTACGATACTTTTTTCCCCCGTTTTGTGTTGTTGCGTGTTAATAAACCATTCGGGTAAACCAGGTTTGCGCAACCGTATAATTGTCGTTGTGTCTGACGTCGATAAAAATTACACAATGCGGAAGTATCTTCAAAAGTAATTCAAATACATTTCTAATATTTGTACTCTACTCAAGATACTTTAGAGTGACAGTAACTTGTAGTAGTATTTTAAATACTTTATGGAGCAGGTATTTAGTAACTTCAATACTTTTATCGAGTATTTTGTCCAACACTGGTGGTATGACATGCACTTTCTGGGAAATGAACTGAAGGGTCGAACAACAGTTGGTTTAGGGTTGAAAGTAGAACAAAACTTTGACTCTCGAATACTACTGCGGGCTGGATGGCTGGATTCCGATAACGCCTTGTGAGCATTAACCAGACTTGAATACTGCCGCCTTTTTTTAAGGGACATTTCATTGGAGTCAGCATACGGGCTTAAAACAGGAGATGTCCTAAAAGCGCCGGTTGCAAGACGCTACGCAATGTGATGCACAGGTCAAGCATTTTAGAGGACACATGCAAAGAAAAAACACATTTTTTCTAAACAGCTTAGATGGAAAAAGCATGTCCATAAACAATTTTACAACGCAGAAAAAAATATTTTAGAGCTATATTTACGGCGCTATACGAATTTGCAGTTGGCGCCCGCGGGCGCCGCGGAAAAGTGGCCCTTATGTATCACGTGACTGGCCCTTATTTATCACGTGGTGCTTGCGCTCTTTCGAAGCTTCCTATGACCTCTAAAAGTAACTTATTCATCTTTGTTTGAAGTATGACAAAAAACTAAGATTAATAAGTAACTTTTAGAGCCCAAAGGAAACTCTGAAAAAGTGCAAGCAGACGTGACAGACCTGTGCGCCGTGCTGCTCAGATGACGGCGGCGTGGAGAAACGCGTTGAAGCGGCGTCGCACAACGCTCAGCGTGAGGCGGCGGTGTGACCTTGCGGCGGCGGTGACGCAGCGTGGCGGCGCAAGCCTACCACGTGACCAGCGACGGCTCCCGAGGCGCCAACTACAAGTTCGTTTTGCGCCGTAAATATAGCTCTAAATGTTTTTTTCTTCGTTGTAAATTCGTTTTATAATATTATTTTTCCATCTAGCCTGTTTAAAAAAAAAAAGATTCTTTTCCTTTGCATGTGTC
>JAZHYW010005201.1:0-67666 GCA_037355805.1 Ixodes ricinus | reverse complement strand
TCATACATACTGTAACTCATCATGCGTTAACAAAGCTGGTGCCGCTTTTTTAAAGGATTCTTTGGTGTAGGCAAATAATTCATGCACGTTTGCATATGTCATGCCTAACCGACAGACAAAGTAACGACGCGTATAGTAACCGACATGTCTATAAATTCCGTTATCTGAAAGCGGAAGAAAATAACGCCCAAATGAAGGACATAAAACGAGAATCTCAGAATGTGAGTTTCTAGAATTGAGGGTGCTTTGCGCGCCTCTCTTACGTCACTATCAGATTACTAACTGCGGCTTGTATCGATAACGTATACGTATAACGAGGCACAATTATCTGTAAATGGAATGTAGAATTTTTTTTTGTAGAACATAAAAATGGAAATTTTAGTAAAACTTAAAAACAAGTGTTCAAAGAACTTTCTAATTTTCAGTGATTACATTTCGACTGTGGTAAAGTGTGATGTAATGAAATTACATTTTATTCATATCAAACAACCCATTTAGTAAATGCTATTAATTTTACAGCTAACATATAATGTGGATTCGTATGAAATATTGTTTGTATATATATATATATATATATATATGTGTGTTTCTAAACAATACAGGTGTTTTCAAACGTACTTAAGACCTACCACTTCGTCCATAGTGATTTGTCCGCAGCAGGTTAATTTTCTTACTCTTAACCTATAGGCGAAACGAGTGATAAAACACGCACTGCGTAGCCTACACTGGACGTTAATAATGACACGTCGGCATGCTATCGCATTTCAACATGCCTGCAGGGAAGCACTGCCGAAACAACACGTTTTTTGTGAACCATATCATGAGACAAAAATAAACGCGAGAAACTGCAGCACCTCGCGTGCGACCAGGGAAAGCCCAGGGGCGGGGGGGGGGGGCTCTCCGCAATCGCAGGGTACAATAAGGATGATAGCGGAAGAATGTGGGCACCTCTAGGTCAATCTGCAAGCAAATAATAGTAGGGTTGTTTGTTTTTGAACTGCATCAAGCTAAGTGATCAAGTAATTTCCGTTTAGATTTAATATTGAATGAGCGAATTTGTCAGCTTATGCAAATAATCACAAGCCGGTGATTAAGTAAAGGTTTCTTAGCATTGAGGACAACTGTTGGTTTGCGAGAAAGAGCGGTATTATTACGTCGTGTGTATACTGGATAAAATACACTGAGATGACTATTGTTTTTAGCATAAAAAACCAGGCTTGCCTCACCATGGGAATACGTACAATGATCCTGCGATATAATTTGTCTCAGGTACACATACAATGTAGATTGTTTATTTCAGCCTAAGGTAAACAACTTTAAAATGCAAGTGACGTCCGCTTGCAACTTAGCAGAACTCGAGAACAAGTATAGGCTGCAAGCTATGCCCAGTATTCTACCAATAATATAAATGCGTGGGAAAGTACAAAGCAAAGTGGGATACTATTCACGCCATACAATATGTTTCTGACGCATGAGTTTAGACAGGCCATCCAAGGGCGCGAAAACGGAAGTTCTTTTTGAAATCAAGCAATCAACAAATAGAAGGGTTCCACTGTGTGGGTGCTTCCTTGCGGGCATACAAATCAGTAAACGATCTAGGGACTTCTAAGTCATCCTCAAAGCATTTTCCGAGCCTGAATATTCAGGAAAAAGCTAGGCACTAATTTTTGTGGCAAAGCTGCTGATCAGTATCTCTCAGGAAAGTGCTTTATCCAGATTTTTAGGCCCTTAAGCGAAGGGGGACGGAAACGGGGGAGTATAGAAAACATAATTATTTGAATCGTGATTTATATGAGACCCGTTTTATCATAATGATTTATATCAAACCTTTTCAGCAAAAATAATGTGTAAATATTTTTATTTGCCGCTTATCTTTGCTTTGATGCTTTCTATGCGAATTTGCTTTGTATTTTTATTCAAATAAATATCACACGAAAAATATGTATACAAGGCTAAGCACGAGCACAACACTTTGCTTTCCTTAGCGAATCGAAACGTTGAGCTTCATTTCTACCTTCCACTTCGTTCGTCAGTTATGTAACGTCCGATTGCAATCAAGTGAGATTGCGAAATGAAACTCAACGAAAGTTTTTTTAACTAAATAAAAAAATATAATATGTTTTTGTGCCTGGAATAGTGGGGATTACACAAATAAGAAGTTGTTAGTAATACTTTTTTTCTTTCGCATTCTTATCAGTTATTGAAAGGATTAATCAATCTGCCATAAAAAAATCTATAGATAAATATTCACCATTTTATAGCTACAGTGACTTAAAAATTATGAACCTAATTTTAATCAAATAAGATTGATATATTAGAATGAATGACATTTGTATCATATGAATATGATTTATTTGATTTTTTACGTCATTATTTTTCTACTCTGGGATGGGGCGAGGAAATACCGCTCATTTTAATACCATAGGTTCCTCGGATCCATTCTCGCTTTGGCATGCAGCGCACAACGTGATTATTTCGCCGAATATCGCCCCATATATTTTCGTTCTCAACAATTTAGCTTCAGCTTCAAACAGCGTAGAGGTCCACCGTGAAATATCAAATAAACTTTTTTTTCTTTTCTGTTTTTGTTATTGGCACAAAAATAAAAGCACAGTAGGACCAATGTTTGCAGATTTTTCACAAAACCTTGCAGCTCATTGGCGTTTTTAGTGATTCGTATGTCTCTCTTAGTGAATCTAACATGAAATCGTTTTTTATCGTCAATGATTTCTATCTTCATATCTAGTTTTTTGTTTTTTTTAAAGGTACGATTTTAATTTTGCAGCGGGTGACACATTTTATTATTCCAATGACTGTCTGTTTCTGATGTAAAAACCGTGTTCCCTGTTTTCATTTCTTACCTTTCTGTTTCTTGTACTACATTAGACGAGGCCTGAAGCTTGCCTGGTGCTAATATTGGTCAGTTGACTTGTTCACGTAAGGTGCTAAGACCATGTCCGACATGACGCTTTGTGTACTTTAACTGAAAAAAAAACTAAAAGAAATATAAAAATATATCCTTGAATGAACATAAAAGGTTGTTTGTCTGCGTAATATTAGCACACAAAAAAATGAAAAAACAGAAAATAGGGGGCGGGTGAGTTCGACGAAACTAACCGTGGCGTAAATTAATCTTAAACTGGGTGTGAAGTGAAGACATAAAGGACAGTAGAGGAGACATAAATATTAAAACACCATAACGTCTTAGCAATAATGTTTGGGGTTTGGAGATGTTTGTGCGGGGGTTTTTATTAAGTGGTTGGCATAAGCATAATGGGAGAAGGCTGCCCCGTTTCTCGTTGTTCATGAGATTAGAAAGACGAATAAATCAAAGGCTTATAAATTATTATTTTTATAACCGTGACCAATATAAATATATTCAATTTGAAATTAAAAAAATAACAACTCGATGCTGCGTGTGTAATATAAATAAAAAATACAACCTTTCTTATTTTATTTTGACAACGCCGTACACACCACGTTGAAGTGTGAGAGAAAATATTATGACGCTCAGAGTAAAGGCTAATAACAAGGAAGAAAAACGTGGCGCACATTAGCATTTCTAAATTAAAATTTGTTTCCTCAATGCTACGTTATTACAAGAGTCGGTGTACGATAATTGACTTCCAGGAAGCGTTGGTCAAGTTCCCCAGAACTCAAGTGTTCGAACTTCTTTGCGGTTTTGTGTTAATAAACCTCTGCAGTTAGACTCGTAGAGTGCACAAGCAGTCTTACTTTGAAATTTTCCGGTTAAAAACACGAAGCCCACGAGCCACAACAACGCTGAATATGTCGGCTTTTTTTTTATTCTTAGTTTTGCCTGAACTTGAGCTTTTACTTTTCATACATATTCAATTTAATTTACGTCACGAAAAACTAGATGCAAAATTTTGAATTTTTTGGTTTCGACGAAATTTCCGGGAGCAATGCAGAAAACACTTTCAAGAGTAGAACGCTAATTAATTTCTTAGAAGGTCACAAAGCCTGAAACGCGACACGAAAAGTTTAAGTTTTAGAATATAAATTTAAAGTGACTTAAAAGTTCGCCGAAAAGTGCCGCATTATATAAGATTTGCTCCAGAAGCCAAGTTCGGCATTTTATTTTGCTTGAAATCTATGCTCATATAAGCTAACTTTAACTACTTCTGGCAGGAAAGTACGCGTGCAATAAACGTAAAAACTTTAACGGTGCAGAAAGCTGCATTCTTTATTTTTCCGGCCTTCAAATTTGCGTCATTGCGCAGTTGGGAAAATCGTTTTTTTTTTTTCAATCTTATCTCGAATACGATTTTTCTCACGAATACAAGGAAGTATCTTGCCAACGTAAGGTCTGTCCCGTTGTGTGGACAGGTTTCGCTACCTCATATAAAATTTTAACTGACAGCAGAAGATAGGCATGGCACCACCATGACCGCCCTTATCTGAGCACACCCAGTTTTCATGCAGAAAAATCAAATAGGGGTGAGAGGATTACACAGAAGATTTCGGTAAGCTCTTAAGTCTCATCCCTCCGTTCTTTATTAAATCTATAATAAATCTTTATTTTACGTGCCCACAAACAACTTTACAGTCTATGATGTGGTGCACACAAAGAAAATTAAAACACAGCACTATATCAAACATTAAAATACATGTCACAATGAAAATATAAACAGATAACAGAAACTGAAAGACTATACAGAACCCGCCTTACAATAGGTAATTCAAGGACATCCACTTTCGCACATAAAACATAAACTGGTGTGAACAAAGAAAAATGTCAAGATGGGTCTTATTAAATGCTAATTGGATTCTCGATAAAGGAGACACAGATGACATACAAGATGGGTAAAAGGTTAGCACATTCCTACTGACCCTTGACGGAACATGAAAGTCTATGACACGCAACAGATCAATTGAATTCACTTCTCCGTGTACAACTTTGTGAAGAAATATAAAATCTCTGTATTGCCTCCGCACAGCAAGCTTGTGCAACGCAAATCGAACAAGTAACGTTTCATAATGGTAAAAATATTTCCTTCCAATATAACGGTCATACACAATTCTAATCATTCGTTTTTGTATATTTTCTATTGAAAGAGCCTGAGATAACGTTAATGAATTCCAAATGATTGAGCCAAATTCTAATCTTGACCTCACTAATGTCTTAAACAAGTGCAGTAAACAACGGGGCGTAGAAAACTGGCGACACAACCGTGAAATCATTCCCAACACTCTCAGTGCTGCATTAACGGTTATAGACACGTGATTATTAAAGGATAGTGAACTATCGATGAATACACCAAGATCCTTGATAAAAGGAACCCGAGGAATCGGGGCCCCTCCCAAATTATATAAAAATAAAGTATGTCACGCTTTCTGGATAACACAATTGATTTAGTTTTCTTGGGGTTAAGTGACAAGCGGTTTTTGGCACACCATTCAGAAACACGTTCTATGTCAGCCTGGAGACGGGAGCAATCAGATAATGACCTCACACTTATAAAAAGCTTAACATCATCGGCAAACAAAAGAATTTTTGCATCTGTAATACAGGAAGCAAGATCATTTATGAACAAAAGGAATAAAAGTGGTCCCAGGATGGATCCCTGGGGTACACCAGAACTTGAAATAAACTCGTCAGAGTAGCTATCAGAAATGCGAACAGAGTTTCGACGACCAATGAGATACGTGGAAAACCACGCGCAAAGATGCGGGCTGAAACCATGCAAGGCAAGCTTCTGTAGCAGTAAATTATGACATACACAATCGAACGCTTTCGACATGTCAAAATAAATTGCATCTACCTGTCCCCTACTTGACACCACTGGTGCAGAGTAACTTAAAAACGAGCATAAATTTGACTCAACTGACCTACCCTTCAAAAAACCGTGTTGAGATGCAGATATCATTGGGCTAAGGTAAAAGTAAACACGTTTATATATTACTTTTTCAAAAACTTTTGCAAAACTACATAACAATGACACAGGACGGTAATTATTAACCAATGTCGAATCACCGTTTTTAAAAATAGGAACAACTACAGACACTTTCCAAAGCTCGGGAAAGTGTCCTTGTGCTAAGAGACAAATTAAAAATGTGCATCAAAATAGGGGCAAGTAAAGAGCAGCAGCCTTTTATAATAAACATAGGTATGTCATCAACACCGCTCGATAATTTGGGTTTCAGTTCCTTCACGGCTTCTACGATCTCCTCTGCGCCAACAGTAAACGAAGACAAAAAAGCATTACAACCAGCATTAGTGGCACTAAAAGAACTACTCATAGGAGGGGAATAACACGAACTAAAGAAGTCAGCAAAACTATTCGCGATTTCAGCCGGCAAACAGTGGTACCCATTATTATCTCGAAGACAAATACTTTCTTTACTTCCATGCAGTGTTGTAGGCGTTACCGAAAAAAGTAACTAAATACGTTACTCGTTACTTGCAAATAAAAGTAACGCGTTACCGACCTACGTTACCTCAAAATAAAAGGAACGCGTTACCGTTACCGTTACTGATAAAAAGTAACGCACGTTACTGTTGCGTTACTTTTTATTCACGAACTAAAACATTTGCTGCTTCGACGTTTGATATGTGCCTAAGCGCCATAGCTAAAATATGTCCATGTCCACGTGGGTCCGGAGAGCCACTCACACGCTCTGTTGGCTGTCGGTCAATCGCTCAAGGCCTCCTCCGTTTTTCAAGTCCCGAAAACGGGAAAGGGAATGACACGAAGGTGTCATTCTCTTTCCCAGCGGGAAGCGAAACGCAGGCTTCGACGCAGGAATCTCCCATATCAACCTGAAGCCGGACCTCTTTGGCCTTCCAGCCGAGGTGACGGCGGTAGCGAGGTCAACGAGCCGCGGGAGAAAACCAGTGGCAGGTGGCGTGTGACGTCAAATCTGAATAGCACCGACGTCAAAGAAAAGTGGAGGACAGCGGCATTTTTTGACTAAGGAATTTATGACTGGGCACTTAAAAAGACAAAAAAAATTAAAATATAATTTTTTTAAGTTTTAGGAAGTAAAGTAACGTAACGTAATTTCGTTACACGTTACTCAAAATAAGTAACGTAAGTACGTTACCCGTTACTTCTTTGGAAAAGTAACGAGTACGTTACTACGTTACCAAAAAAGTAACGCGTTACCGGTAACGCCGTTAGTTATGGTGAATTCCGCTCGCAGATCTCGAGCGCTCCAAAAGCGCTCCATTTTGAGCGCGCATATTCCGCTCGCAGATCTGGCTCGACTTGGTCATCTTCCGCTCGTAGATCTCTGGCAGCTACCGCCCCGTGGAGCGCCTCCAACTCCGCCAAACTTGATCTGCGGGATTCGAGAGATCTACCCGGAACTTGACAGAGCGCCACAGAGCGCGCTACGTCATTTCCCCTCCCAGGACGGTGGCGCATGCGCAACGCGGCGTTGCCGGCGACCGGCCGCGCTTCCTCGCCGTCGACGAAGGGACGGGGGACGGTGCCGAGTCGGTCGAGATGGGTCTTCTTGGATGCATCGGTTGTTTACGCGGGATTGTGACGGCTCGGACGCTTCTACCTCGCGTTGAAAGCCGGGACAGGAGCGTGACAAATCGGAAGCGCTGACATCTGTGATCGTGAGAGGAAGAACGAGAAAAAGAACGGCAGAAAATCGGAAGGAGGCCGACGCAAGGTTAGGCCTGTTCATTTTGCCGCCACTGATTGTTTACTTTTTTTACGCTGCATGCCGCCGACGTTTTCTCGCGCAATAAAGCAAGAACAGATTAGGCAACGACTGTGCCAGTGATGGTTTGTTACCTCTGTGTTTATTAAAGTCGTATCAGCAATTTGAACTCCACCGATGGCAATCGCTGTGCGTGCCCCGCCGCTTCGAGGCGGCCGAAAGGTATGTGACGGTGCCGAATGCGGACGTCTTCCTCGTTATTTGTGACATGGGCTCCGTGGAGTGGATATTTTCGCCCGTCCTGTGTCGTGTGGTATTTCTGCAGCTAAGCAATGACAGTTGTCACTGGTCGTCGGAAAGATCAGTCGGCTAAGCGTTGGGGGCTCGTCAAGTTCGAGCAGCGGCCATCTTGAACGGCCGAGGGGGAGCAGTGGGAGCGGGGGAGGGGTCGCTCCAAAAGGCGAGTTCATCTTCCGCTCGTCGATTCGGAGTGTGTCCCACGGAGCGGAATTTTGCCTCCCTCGCGGATTTTAGAAAGCGCTCCGGATCTACGAGTGGAATTCTGCATAAGGCTTTGCTCGACGCCATCGAGGTGCAAACGATTATCTTGTTCATGAAGTTTCTTAACGAGACAACGATGAATACTGAACTTTTGATACCATAAACTTAGCCCTGTTTTCTTGTATAAGCGATGATAGTGCAGTTTCTTTCGTAATGCATTTTTTAAATCTTTTGAGAACCAACTGGGATAACGGGAGTTGCGCGTCAACCGTTTAGGAACGAAAGCATCCACAGCTTTCTTAACTATCGCGGTCAACTTTTCTGTAGCGGAGTCAACTATGCCATCGTTTAAGACAACTGACCAGTCATAGTTCTCTAGAAACTTATATAAACCGAGATAATTTCCGTGAGAATAAGAATACCCAGCAGAAGTACGTTTTACACGTGGCCTACATGATAAGCAGAATTTTGTTTTGAACGGTGGATGATAAACATCAACGGGTACGAGTGGGTTTACAGCTGATACCGCCGGCTCGAGCGGTGCGTTAGATAAGCACATATCTAGAACATTTCCACAAGAATTTTGAATTTCATTGTACTGATAAAAATAAAAAAAGTTTATAAACGAAAGTAGCCAGGCGGCTTTTCTAGAAGTCACGCCAGTTGTGCAAAAATTAATGCCAGCGCCCCAGTCAATTCCAGGCAAGTTGAAATCGCCTAGAATCTGGACACGAAACTTAGAAAAGTCGACCTTTTCCTGCAGTGATTCAAAATGTTCGATAAATTCAAGATCGCTGAAAAGAGGAGGAAATAGTAATTTCCGATTAAATAGTTAAAACCATCGCTGGCAGGTATTTCAACCCAGACACACTCAGCATAGGTTTCGAGATCTTTCCTTCTGTGGCACTGAACTAAAGAATTTACAGCAATCAGTACACCACCCCCGAGTTTCATACCCGTGTTAGCATAATCTCTGTCTTGGCGAAACACCGTAAAAGTTGGAGGAAAATAGCTATTTATAGAAATGCCGGGACAAAGCCAGGTCTCAGTTAAACATATGATCTCAGATGGGCTTAACAAAATATTAGACATAAACTCAACGGCCTTAGAACGGAGGCCCCGAGTGTTTTGATAATACATTTCAAGTGTTTTAAGCATTTACAGCTGGTGAAGATGAAGATTCAGACCCATGTACTCTCGAGCGGTCTAGTTTGCCGAAAAACTGATGGAAGATTGAACCCTCTGGCCACACTTCTGCTTTGTTCAAGATTTCAAAAACTGAGAAGTCCCCTGCGAGATGAAACGAAGAATATGAATCGAATTTCGTCTGCAACTTCGTGACACTAGCACTTTTGCTGTCCAAGAAAGGGGCTATAAGGTTTTCGATGTCTGCAACTGATGTTTTTGGGTCCAATCTTGATATGAAGAGAGCCTTTGTGTAAGGCTGGCGAGCCACGGCAAGTACCTTATCAGACTTTGCAGTTCCGGATGACACCGGAGCCCGCCGTTTTCGCTTCACGAGTGTGAAGCCGTCGTCGTCCAACGCTGCAGCTGCCTGACCAGCATTGCGCCTGTCACCGGCATCCTGTGCTGAGAGGTCGCTCACAACGTCGTCTGCCAAGAGGATGGCTGACGTGGCGGCTGCACCCTTGTTCCATGCGGTCTTGGGCACCGCTCCCGATGCTGGCGTAGGCCTTCCGGCAGAAGATGCCGCTCGCCGCATGCGTTCAGCATCGTCCACGGTCGTCGTAAACGATGTTTGAGGTTTCAGAGCAAGAGGCAGGCGTTCGAGCACCCTCTTGCTCAACAGGCCAATTTCGGAGCGCATAAAGGTATTTTCTGCCTTAAGGCTCTTTACCTCGGCGGTCAAGATGTCCAGTTTTGTCGACAGCTTACTCAGAAGTCGAACGAGGTCGGTCGTTTCCTCCGGCGTCCAACCAGCAGCGGCACACTCCGAACGTGAAGGCGGTTGCAACAGGTCCGCCTCGTCTTGCTTGTCAGTCTCGTTGTCGAGCGTAGCATCCGATGAACCTCGGGGACGCCTGGTGCAATCCGAGCATTTATAAGCGCTCGTGCCGCTTTGCATCAATATGTCGTATTCTTCTTGACCTACGCCGATACATTTGCAGTGGTATCGCCGATTGCACGATCCAGAACAAGGCAGAAACTGCTGTTTGGCGTAAAAACGAACGGAGCACGTGCCGCACACGTCTGTCGGCATCGCTATCATTCGCAGAATGATAGCGATGCCGACAGTACTCTACGAGTTTCATTGTCCCTACTTTCCTAAAAAGTAGGCGATCTTTATTTTTCTTTTCGAAAATGCAAAGTGCGCAGGAACTACCTAGTGACAGCAAACCATTGTACGCTCCCTTGAGCTGTCCGTGCAAAAACAAGCCATCGCCGATTTTCTCTGTTCTTCTTTGAGTTTGAAAGGAATGTCATCAAACCTACAGTGAAGGAGAGTCCTCAGTTTTGGTGTACTAACCTAAGTGACAAATGTTTATGCCTGTCAAAGTAAAATGTAAAAAAACTTTAGAAGTTCACAAAGTCTATTTCTGATCAAATAAATGTGCGTATTGCTTAAGAATTCAAATGTTCACATATCGAGCGATATTTGATATTTCATACATACACGACGTTTGAAATGCATTGGATCATGATAAGCTCTTGCGAAGTATATGGCATCGTTAAAAAAAGAGTATTTTAGCACGTATCTGTATCTGTATCCCGGGATTGTTTCGTCCTTTTCTGTTTTTTAGAAGTATCTTAAAAATATTCCGTTGCATGAAAACAAAATGTATCTCAGTATCTGTAGTTTTACGTTAAAATTCATGTATTTCAGTATTTGTATTCTAGGATAACTATTTTATTACATCTGCCTAGTCCTGGCCGCGAGTCACAGGCTCTAGCAGCCGCTGATGAAATTCAATTGCGGGCACTTGATTCCTCCCGCTGAGAATTTCGTTTTTTGATGTAATGGTTGGACACAAGTTGACTCCCAAGAAATATGCACCTTTACCTCTCGTCATTTGGCCTCAGTTTTCATTAACATGTCCCGAGTACAATATATATATATATATGTATATATATTAGTCCAATCAATATTAAACATGTCAGACCATACAAAAACTTAGATGTACACCTCATATAATTTATATTAGATTTGATACATTTATTAGGCTCTCTCTATATATTGTTTTTCCAAAGGGAATTTAGTTACAGCGATAAGAGATCTCATGATTGAACAGGGCAATTGAGTTTCCCGAATTAGCCATCAAAACGAAAGAAAAAACTCTCACCAGAAATGCTCAGCCCATAAGCCTTGTTCCTTGTCAGATTCACGTAGCCTATGTCCATCCTATGGAATGAAAAGAAAAAGCCTAAACGCAATGTCTTCTAGGCACGAAGGAAAGAATGTCCGAGCGCCGTTTTCTATCTTAATGATAATATGTTGTAGAAATTTTAAAATAAGCATTTTTGAGATCCGAACGTTTTCCACGAGGACCTTCAGAAACGGCGATCTACTGCATTATCAAAACCAGTTTAAAAGAAGCTCAAGGCATGGCTATAGACCAACTCAACTCACTGACGTCACACCACTGCGGTGGCGCTGCTGTCGGTACTGCGCATGCACAAACGCTTCACTCCTCCCGAATTCGGTCTCTGCGCATGCGCAATGACCACACCTGGTGTGGGCAATGCGGGCTCCTTTGGAAACACTGTGTTGGTGTATAATGTTCACGCTACTTGCTTTATGACTGGGTATTCGGCGTTCTTAACGGCTAATGCAGTAATCTCGTTGGCCGAGAAGTGATAGAGAGATGCTCCGACATCTCATGCGCAATTTTATTCCAAGCGTATAAAACATCAATAAGCATGATCTTATGAAAAACCTATTTGGGTTTGGCACATAATCATATCTCCTCTAGTAGAGTTCCATAACCTTTTTGTTTCTTCAACAACTCGTTTAGAAAAGTATTTCCCTAAAGCTGATTGATGTACCTTTAAGCTAAAACCAGTTTGTCAAAATAGTTATATTTTCACCGAAGTCCGCAACTTCGACTATATCAGGGCGATCCTGACCAGGCAAATTTTCCACAGTCTATGTATTCTTTCAAGAGAGCTCATTTTATGATTCAGTTTATCACCAAATAACCCATAACTTAGCTTTCTCATAAGTCCTTTTTTTCTGTCCCTTCATCATTTATGCCTGTTACAATGTGGGTCTTCCGCCTGGAACAATTTTCCAGTTCATCGACATGTCTAACAGGGGCGTGTAATTCGGGATCACAGCCAATCGCGAAACTTTCTAGTTTAGCTCGGTTGTACTGATCTTCATTAAAGCGTTGTAACTTGTTTTCTATAGCCTGAGGTATGCGTTGAATTTGAACAATATTTGTCTCCACTTTCTTTGCTTTGCATACCATAAAAGTGCATGATTTTGTTATGAAAATTTATCACATGTCAAAATCACTACAGATATCCCGAAGCGACATATTTTTTCGAGTTGACATTTCTCCGAGTTGACATGACGCTCAACTGATCGCGACCACAAAAACGTCAGGGTATCCCCAGTAGACTCTTCCGCAATCTAACAGAAAAATGCCCAGCCAAAGACTGCGTCAGAATGTGTTCATAAATTTGGAAGTAGTCTTTCCACACAAGTCATTTGCGTCAAGAATCAGGAATGAGTGATTTTGTAAGTTACAGCAATTTTTTTTACTTTTTCCTAATTATATTTTGGAGCGTATATTTGAATCTTGTAAGATAAGAGTGTGCGTATGAACAAATATTTACGTCATTCATGTTACACAACACAAATTTAGTTTTTTTTTACTTGTTCTTGAAAATGCAAAAGCCTTCGCTTAGCCTTTTCTTTTAAATGGACAAATTCTGGTTTCTCCCTGGAACCTTTGTCATAAAGCGCAAATGACCAGAAAGATACATTTCACGATCACTTATTTACTAAACATCCCGTAACCTTTTCCGCTCGTGTACATACCCAGTCAACAATACTACCATGTCATCATTTTTGAAGTCATCGGTTCTTCCCACGTAGGTGCTGAAATTCCACAGTGTTTCACCCATCATGATGGTTGGATGATGCTCGGATCTCGTTATAAAAGGTTCCGAAACATTCTGTGAAAAATATAGGACGACAATTAGAACCAGGGACTCAAACCGAAAAATATAACGTTCCGGTTACGGTTACGGTTACCGCTTCCTGTTGATAACGGTTTCGTTTCGGTTTTTTACGGTTTTAATTTTTACGGTTTCGGTTACCGGTTACACGTTCTTGAAAACCGGTTTATTCCGGTTTTTCCAATAATCTGTTTATTTGAAATGCTAGATGGCCATTTTAAAATAAATTGTTTAAAGTAGTCGCATATATGCAACGACGTGAAGTTCAAGGAACTTAGACTTCTAATTGGTCAAAAGCTGCACACGTTTCTAGCTCCAACGTTTGTTCACTACATCTACTTACATTATATAGTTTTATACCCGAGCATAAATGTTACTTCCGCTACTCGGGGATCATCGCATTCTATGTAATAAAAATGAAAATTAACATCCCTGCTTTGTGTTCGGCAGCGTTTGTAAACAACTCTAAGAAAGTTCCCACTGGGTATTGGAAGAACCATTCGCACCTTCTCGTCGCTATAGTTTATTTCAACCTAATACACGAAGGCGAGTCTTCGCCAACACTGAAGGGAGGAGCAGAACTTTAGCCATCCTCTAGTAAAATACTGCTAAGTGGAACAAGTAATACAATTAAGAGCTGGGCTAGTTGGTGAAAGTCAAACATAATGTAAATGCAATAGGCCAAAACAAGGAAGACTAAGGAGAGGAACAAACAACACAGTAACAACACAGAAAGCTGTAAAAATATGTTGTGTTGTTCATTCCTTTCACTAGTCTTCCTTGTTGTGTCATGTTACACCTACGTCATGTTTGCTATTTCCAAGCAATTGCCTATGGTTATAGAAGCGCACGTCTCTCGCTGGCCGATTCTGTGAAGCTAGAAAAATTATGCAGTTATATATAAAAAGGTGCGGACTCAAAAAAAAAAAAGGTGCGTACTAATATATATATAATATAATAGTGCATATGTACATATATATATATTTATATATATATATATATATATTCGAAAATATGCAGATGAATGAACACTTCATCGAATGAATCAATGTTTTACAAAACCGCCGAAAGCCAAAATAAACCGCGGAGCTAGGATTTGAACTCTGGGCCTCCCAATGTACGGTCGGGTGTGGTTATATTATATTACATTATATTATAATATATTATACGGGCCGCGGGCCAGTTGGCATTTTACACTTCTCTTTACGGCTCTGGATTTCTTTTTTCTTCCACCTGTTTGACACAGTTTCAAACCAAATTCCTCTTTCACCCAATTTGACTTCCCTTTCTTCTGCTTGTTTGGTCGACTTTGCCGCACTGCCCACCGCTCCACCTTCCCCCGCTACCCGACAGCGCATGGGCAGATGCCTCCGGAGTTGGTTTTGGGGTACTTGTTTGTAGGGGACTGTGCGCAGGCAATCGTAGCCGCTCTGCCGAGGCCAATATACCTCTGGGAAGGACTCGCCGTGTTCTGGTGCGCGTTCATTGGCGTGAAAAGGACTCTCCTACACACGAACAACACAGCTTTGGCTCTAGCGCTGCACCGCGGCCATGGACGAGCTTTGCCTTCGGCTATTGCCAGTGCCGTCTCTCTTTTTTTTCTTAATAAAAACATGTCAATAAAATGGGTACTGTCGGTCATGAGCTCGCCGACCTGTCTCGGCGCGAGACATCTTTTCCTTGTCGTGCTGAGGGCGGCGGAAGGATCGAGGAAACATCCGAAGGGTTTCCTGAGGTTTTTCAATAAATGTGAACAAATAAATAAATGATGAAAAATGGTAATGGATATAGCCCAAGGCAAAGCTCGTCCATGGCCGCGGCGCAGCGCGACAGCCAAAGTTCTGTTCTCCGTGTGTAGAGCCCCTTTCTCGGCAATACACGCGCACCACAACACGGCGAGTCCTTCCCAGAGGTATATTGGCCTCGGCGGAGGGGCGATGATTGCCTGCGCACAGTCCCCAACACAGGTAGCCAGGCTTTTGTTTCAGGGAGGAGGGGTAGGGGGGGGGTAGGCCGCCCATGACAAAATTCTGTATGAGGGGGAGGGGGAGAGGAGGTCCCAGCAAAATGGAAGATTTCGAGGGGGGGGGCCCGGGCCACATGGGACCCCCCCTGGCTACGTGCCTGCCCCAATATCTACGCCGTAACCGACTACGAAGGCGTCTGCCCATGGGCTATTGGGTAGCGGGGGAAGGTGGGAGCGGTTGGCAGTGCGGCAAAGTCGGCCAAACACGCAGAAGGGAAGCCAGTTGAGTGAGAGAGGAATTTGGTCTGAAACTTTGTCTAACAGGGGACGAAGAAGAAAAAAATCCAGAGCCATAGAGAGAAAAGTAAAATGCCAAGTAGCCCGCCGCCCCCTGGAGCGCCTTGAGGGGAAGCGGGCGCTCCAGCGAGCGAAGGACACGAGGAATGGCTCGGAGCCGTTCTGGCATCTGCGAAATGGTGTCCTCGGCTGTGTCGAGCCTGAACCCAAGAAAACCCATCCGTCGCGTGGGCTCTGCTCGTGTCGCTTAGGTTTAAGTGAAATCCCGACCGCAACAAGTCCTCCAGGAGGAGGCGCACCGTAGACGCAAACTTGTCTGGGTCGGGATGGGCGCACAAGAAGTTGTCTATGTGAGAACAAGCCCAGAGTCCACGCGCGCGCATTTCCCTGGCAATGGCTGTTGCCAAGAGCTGCATGTAAAACGGCACCGGGCGTATCACGAAGGGCATACGGCAAAAAACGGCAGTAACGGCGGCCTACTCTAAATGTGGTCAGGTTACGGGAGGAGGGATGAAGCGTGATATTGCAAAAGACATCGGCAAGGTCCAGCTTTATCATATACGCTTGGGGCGGGAGTGGGTTTACTGTGATGGCCTGGGGTAGCAGAGTAAGGCGGAACTGAGGTGCCTGGAGGTAAGGAGTAAGTTCTGCGCAGTCTAAGACAAAGCGGGACTTGGTCGCTGACTTGGATACGAGGAAGACGGGGTTGAGGTACGGACCACGTGAGGAGCGTTCGATGATGCCGCCAACATGTTGTTTACGGCGGCATCGATCGTGGGGACCTGGTCAGGGAGAGGGGGCGGGCCGTGAAGCAAGAAGCCTTTGTGCTTCACGGGCGGCCCATGAAAACTACATGCCTCACTAAACACTGCCTAATCGACTTTAGGTGCCTGCTGGGTCGGGTGGACTGGAGGCGGAGGTCCCGTCGCTTTCGACTTGTAGGCAGTGCTACCCAGGTCCGACTCGGAGTCTCCGACGTCGCTTTGTTTGTCTGTAGTGTGTTCCTTTGTGTTGGTGTGGTTTTTCTCCTCGCCATCGTAAGTGTCGAAGGAGTCGTCATCGGCGTGGGGCTCGATGACACTGTGGGTCCTGCTGAGCCACTCCAGGATTCGCTCGGCGGCGGTGGCCGTCGAGTCCGGATCCAATGGGTCGTTTTCTTCGGTCCAAGATCAAGCACGGGCAAGGTCGGCCAAGACGCCAGCCTCGCAAAATGCATGGGCGAGAACGTCATCGACCGGGAAAACGTCCAGGAGCGTCGAGGAGACGACCGTGCGCGTCGATGACGGCACTGGTGGGTCTCGAAGACCCAGAGTAGCTGCCGGACTCACTTAGCATTAGAGGGCCTCTTGGACTTGGTGCCTGGGCGGTAGCTGGTGTTCGCGGGAGCAGGAGACGTGCGGCGCGTCGAGGCTGGTTGGGTAGCTGGTCGGGGAGCTCTCTGAAAACCTCAGACTCGAGCCTGGACGTCTGGGATAGGATAGCCGCCCTCCAGTTTCCTCTCGCGACGACGTGGAAGAATTTGTTTATCGAAAATGAGGTGCTGGTGTTCGGGGAGCATGGCATACCCCAGTAGAACCGATACGGGTGGAGATGCCGGATCTCGTAGACATATCTCGTGGACAACCTTCTGGTGTTCTGGGGGAGGTCGCGCAGAATGTCGTAGGCCTGACGGACCCTCGCTCTGGGAATGGGCGGTGGGGGCTCCACCGGAGGTAGTCGGATAGCGTTGGTGGCTCTGGTAGAAATGATTCCCGTAGAAGCCATACCTCCTGCGGAAGCAGGGGAGGGCTCTGGCGATGCTGGATGCAATCTCTTGGCGCGTCTGTGGATGTTCGAGCTCACCGTGCTGACGTTCGAATAGGTCGCGTTCAGAGTTCTGCGACAGGGACTGCTGAGACTGCTGGCCGTGTGGGGCGAGACCGGCCTTGGCATCGACGATTGGAAGCAGGGCAGCTCCCAAGGTTGAGGCAAAGGAGGCAGAAATGGCATTTCCTCTTTGTTGGACGAGGGAGGCTCCGTCATCGGCCACCAAGTGCGTTGCCGCGTTCGAAGACGAGGCATCCTTCTCCATGGCTTTTTCTCTTGTCATGCTGAGATGCGTGGCAATGCCAGCGGCTGCCACTCGGCTTGAAAAAAGGTCTCGGCACGAGAAAGGAAAAAAAAAAAAAAAAACCTCGGAAACTTTTTGGTCGTTTTCTCGTTCCTTCCGTCGCTCTGAGCCCGAGTATATATATATATATATACAAAAATCATACAAAACGCCAATGTCAAACTTCTGGCATTTTTTTCGTTCTGCGTTGTTTCAAAATTATCACTCGGGACACGTTTCAAACTGAATGAATACGGTCCCCACTTACAATCGCTATCAGCTGCTTGATGACGCGTCGGAGGGACCACTGGAAGAAAATACATCCGGGTCACAACAACCCCTATATTCGAATGTGCTCAAACGAAACAAACGTCCACGAGGGCGGCCCCAACAACAAGCAGAAGCTCCACATCAGCCGGAGGATGACATCGACGCCCAGATAGAGGCACTATCCAGAGAGCTTGAGCGCCTTCGGAGACACAAAGAGTTGGTAACCGCACGACGACAAAAAACAGGAACAACGTTGCCTACATCGTCCGGCGAAACAAGTGCACAGACTACTGCACCACATCAATCACAAAAGGCCCCTCAAGTAGTCTGGACAGCCATCCTAGAACGCCTCACTGAAATGACAAGACTCATTGAGGACTGTTTGCACCATGTCTAACCCCACGGTGCGTCCTTCACAAGACGGAATCATACAGTGGAACTGTAGGGGCCTTACCTCTAAAATTGGAGAAATCAAAACGAAACTCCAGTACAACAAGCTACATGCATGGGCTTTTCTTCTCCAAGAGCACAATAAACTATGTAATTTATCCCAGTTTATTGGGTACCATCATCCATCTATCCCTGATCAGCGCGTAACCTCAACTGTGTCAGCACCGGGAAAAGCAGCAGTATATGTATCGGCTCGAATACCACAAACATCCATTGATCTTGGAAAATGGTGTAACAGTAACCAAGAAGTTGTCGGTGTGCTCACGTGTCCTGTCAAGACCCCTGTCATTCTTATATCATTCTACGCTAGACCACGGCGCACTAGAGTCAACCTGGGATGGATATGGCATCTCCGCTCAACGTATCCGGGGGTCCCTATCCTCGTGGGAGGAGACTTCAATGCTCCCCACAGGGAATGGGGATACCAGTACAACACCCGAAGAGGGGATCAAGTTAGGAATACCATGATAGACGCCGCATTCACACTACTCAACCAGCCAGGGGTATCAACCTGCATTGCATCAACGACCGCTAGGACCCATGCCCCCGACCTCACGTGGTGGATTGGCCCTGGAGTGCCGCAGTGGCGAGCGGAACCAGACACATGGGGCAGTGACCACATGCCAATAAAGATCGGCCTTCACAGTGCTTGCCTCAAGAAAATCCGGCGTCGGGTGACGGTCACACACTGGGATAAGCTTCGGGAAGTATCGGCCACGATGATCCCTACTGATCCTACGGAGCTCCTTCCAGCTCTGCAACAGCTCCTTCAGGATTCGATCATCACTACGACGGTGGATGAAGACCAACCACAACCAGACCTTACCCTTCTACAGCTATGGGCAAAGCGCCGGCAGGCAGACGTGGCTGCGTCTAGGAACCCAACTACGCCGGGTGGTCGATCTTGTGTCAACCATCTTGCGGCTGAAGCGCGCCGGCACGAAAAAAGCTTTCGAGACAACGGTGGTATGAGTGGTGTGATAGTCTTGGGACCGGTACTGGAAACAAAGCTCTATGGCGCACGTATCATTCCATGGAGCGAGGGGGAAAACAGCCCGACCCAGCTGCGTGTGTTCGTCTCGCACTGCAAACCACACCGAAAGATTTTGCAACTTATGCCGCTCGAACATTCTTCCCCAAATATGACCAGACTTCACCCATTCAGTGCCCCGATATTGACGAGTCCGACTCCAACTCCCAGGCAAACATTTCTAGTCCTTTTAACATGGCTGAACTTATTGCGGCGATTGAAACTGCTAAGAAACGCATGACCCCCGGTCACGATGGTGTCCCTACTGAGGTGTTCCAAAACCTAGAAGGTCCGGCTCTTGACACACTACTAGAGGCAATCAACCAAGTATGGGAGACAGGAGACATCCCCTCTGACTGGAAACATTCCATTGTGGTCCCTATCCCGAAGCCAGGAAAGACACCCAACAATCTCCAAGCGTTACGACCGATTTCGCTTACACCAACGATTTGCAAGCTTGTCGAGAGGATGCTGGCCACACGAGTATCCTGGTGGATCGAAAGATACGGCAAATATCACCCCGCACAAATCGGCTTCCGACCGTACTTGGGGACTGAGGAAGGCCTGTCGATTCTGGCGGACGACATCATACAGGTGTCACCCCACAGTCAGGTTGTACGCACGGTGGTAGCTTTAGACATTGCCAAAGCGTACGACAATATTGACCACAGAGTCATAATGACCAACCTTATAGAGCTGGGGCTTCCTCCGCGGGTCACACGATTTGTTTACTCCTTCCTTAGGAATCGAACATTTGCTATAAGGGTGGATGGACAACAAGAAGGATGCTTTACATCCAATAGGGGGGTCCCCCAAGGATCCGTCTTGGCTCCGCTTCTTTTTAACATTGCACTCATACCTCTGGCATGGCAACTCCATCGGGTTCCGGACGTCAAATTTCTCGTCTATGCTGACGACGTCACTTTATGGACCACTCACAAGGACCTCTCTAGGCAAGCCAAGCAACTTCAAGAAGCCCTTGACATTCTTCTGAATTATTCACAACGAGCCGGGCTGGAAATTTCTTCGCAAAAATCCAGCTACGTTGTGGTAGCAAACAAGGCGGGACGTAAGAAATTTACCCAGGCCCCCTTTCAACTCAGGCTGGGTGCTATAACAATACCTGAGACTACGGATGTCCGGATATTGGGCCTGGATATACACCAGTCAGGAAGTGGAACCCAATGGCTCCGAAAGATTAAGCAAACATCTGCCACCACTCTCCATCTCATTCGACGCATAGCACCGAAAGCTGGTGGTGCTCGTACAGAAATTGCTCGACGGCTGGTGCGTGCCATCTTACAACCGCGAATAATTTACCAAGCGCAATTCCATCGACTCACGGCGGCACAGTGGTCCCAATTGGAAACCATTAATCGTGACGCAATGCGCGCCATCACGGCGCTACCTCGCATTACTCCAATTCCAACCCTACAAGAACACGCGAGGCTGAACACAATCACGGAACTCATCTCTCAGCGAGAACAGGCAAGAGAAATTAAACAACAGTTTGTACCAGCGGTTGCTGCGCTACATGCGCATTTTCAACGTGGCCCCCCGCTGAACGTGCAGTCGGAGCCGATACCTCCATGGAAATTCACCCACATTACCACCAACAAACCGACCAAGTTACGACGTCGCGATCAGGGGGCACAGCCTCCCGACGTCCCTGCCCCGAAACCCAACATGACGACCACTGTCAAGTTTACACGGATGCAGCGATCTTTCCAGACGGTGGCCGAGTCTCATTCCTCAGCTCCACACATACATGCATCCAGGGGCATCAGCGATATACATCTCAGGAAGCCGACCCACTTGTCATGGAACTGCAGGCCATCCACGACGCTATACAAGCAGTGACCACCAAGCTGCCGACGATCCGCCATCTTCACATTTTTACAGACTCCTTAGCGGCAGTTCGAGAGCTCAAAAGGTTTCCAAAGCAATGGAACTGTGTCAAAGGATACACACCCTTCACCGCAATACCTCGACCTGCATTAAGGTGTACTGGATTCAAGGTCATGCCACGAACCAATACAACCTCGCAGCTGATCAACAAGCACACTTTCCATCTGATCCCGATCTCCCTTCCCTCCCCCTCCCGTCTGAACCCCTTTCCCTCCTCCACGCCCGTAAACACTCTCTCCGGCAGGACACACGCGCTCTTATCCCTCCGTGTGTCTGCTCCCTCCCCCGCCATCTCACCAGGGTGGAGGAAGTTGTGCTTCGGAGACTGCGGGCTGGGGTGGCCCTTACACCGGCTGTAACCTGCACATGGAGCTCTCCACCCGGCGCACGACGGGCGACATGCCCCAAGTGTACCCTAGACGCGACGGAAGCGGATGTGCGTCACCTTATATGGACTTGTCCTGGCCTACAGACCGAGCGCACTCGCCTACTTATAGCTGCAGGTCTCCAACACAGTGCACCCACCAGCTACCATAAGTGGCTGCATGGCAACCACTATCACAAAACATTACTTCAATTCATCCATACCACAGGCCTTGTAGCATACATATAAGACATCTATGCCTAAAGGCAACCCCCTACGTAATAAAAAAAAGAATACCAGGTTTTCTTTTCCGCCAGCTCTGCATGATGGTCTATTTACCTCGTTTCTTCATACTGGCTACCGCATGTCAGGAACATCCGTGGTTTTGATAGAACCAAGTTGGATGCACATCTGAGAATTCTAACTTATTAGCTAATACCGTGAAGGCGACACGTACTGTATACATGTAGCGATGTAGGAGTGTCGGAGATTTAGAAATAAACTTTTTTATTATAAGCTCGACCACTGATTCCAACTAAGTATTCTTAATCCTAAAGTTAGATTGAACGGAAATGTATTACTAGATGCACCAACTCGCTGGCTGTACCTCTGTCAAATGGCCACGACATTTCAAGATTGGTCCACCAGGTCATACTTGAGAAAAACTAATTTTTATTTTTTCGGTTAATATCGGTTAAAACCGGTTACCGATAAATCATTTACGGTTACGGTTACGGTTACGGTTTTATAAATTTCAAATAACGGTTTCGTTCCGGTTACGGTTACGGACAAAATTTCGTTCCTAAACGGTTTTCGGTTTCGGTTACGGTTACGGTTTGAGTCACTGCTTATAATGGAGAGGTCCCGGGTTCGATACCCGGGCCAGGCGGATTTTTTCGGCGGCGCACCAGTCACTTAGCATTGTTTGGAGATTTGTGTTTGTCCTTTGTCCCTCTTGTTCCCTTCTCCAGGGATTATTCTCGTAATTGAAAATATGTTGTTTTATTCCAGTTTGGATTGGAAGTTTGCGATACCTTTCAACTCGGTGTCTTTGTGTGGGCAGCCTTCACTTCAGTCTAGGTGGAGAGTAAGTGAAAGTTCGATATTTAGATTCCTCTTTTAGTTGCACGTGTTTCTAGGATCACTGATAGAACGGGAATGAGAGGGCGTTTCTCTCGGAAGCCCGGCCTCCAACACAGGATCTTTGCCACTTGCTGTCCATGGACACCGCATGCAGGCTCGATACACAGTAAGCGTTAAAGCCTTATCGAACGTAAGAAGCTCACGCTGGACAACAGAAGGACCTCCTAGCCGTTCTGATTCTGGCACTGACTATAAACGATTGGAACAAAAGTTGCTATTTAATGTGCGAGTGTTCAAAAAGAGGCACTTTAGGGCATATTATTATGATCCATGGCTTCACAACTTACTCCTACTTGCTGCGAGCGGATCATCATCTCGACTTAACCACTCGAGCAGTATATCTTAGATTGAGGATAGAGTAAGTAGACAGGCGAGCTAACTTAATATGTACATTTTTTGAAAAAAACTGAGACCGCAGACTAAAAGGGGACAAAAACAAAAACGTCTCAAACGCAGCTACTAAGCTTTATTGATAAAATCGTATAAATACCCTCTCCCATATACGTTTCTCGGAAATTCGCACACGTTTCTGTAACCTTCAGGTAGGGTACGTCTCGTCTTAACCTCAAATCAGACGAACGACCTCAACTCGCAGAAAGCGGTAGAAACAAATTCACCCAAAGACCGAACACTTGCCACCCTCGCACACCCATACAAAGAACCACACTGACGTTTGATAAGGCGAAATAGACAACAAAAACATTCCCATTAAAATTAAAAAACAAAAACGTTTGGGTTGACCCATCTAGTGTGATCGAAAATTGAATGATACAATTACCCACAGAAGCAATTCTGATTGTCTCCTTGGAGGCTCTTTTTGCACAATTTCTTTCTTTGCTCAACACACCAGCTAGTGCAACTTCAATTAGGCAAACGGTTATTGCATTCTTGCACCTGTTTTTCTAATAAATTGTTCGAAGTCCTGTTTTTAGTAACCTTTATGTGCTCAAGACGCCTATCATTTAAGCGCACCGGTTTGTCTATGAGTGCTCGTACTTGGGGCAGACGAAACGCTGCTTAAATGATAGGCTTCTTGAGCACATGAGGCTGTAAGATCAGGCCTCATGCAATGCGGTGCCCGTTACCAAAAATAAGTAACGAAATAGTTCTCGTTATTCCGTCAATAAGTAACGATTTTTGTATAGTCGTTTTTGAAGCAAGGGTTTCTGAAATTATGAACGATCAAGCTGTACCGCTTGATAAAACTGAGCATAAAATTTGACGTGTTCTAGTTAATTGTAAAATTATGTAACTGTGTAAAATATTATCAATATTGTATTTTACCTGTAGTCCCCTCTTGCAGAAATTATCAGCAACGTCACTGTGTCTAAAACGAACACAAAACAATGAAATATGACAAAGTTGAAGTGCTCAAGTTGAAACATTCAATGAGACGCAATGGGGTAACCTCTGGTTTTGTTTTTGGAAATGCTTTCGCAAATGTTGCAAATGTATTAAACAACATTTCTCAATGGTGTTTAATAATTGTACCCATTGCTCCTGACACGCCCTTTTGCATTTTCACTAACTATTTCGCTTCCTAACTCTTCAGTGGATATTTTTCTATTGCCGCCGTCGCTGCTTCTCTAGGGTGGCCGAGGATCATGTCAAGCTGATTTTTCACATGTTTTCTTCGGCCTCCCCCATTTTTTTGTAGATGGGAAAATAAACTATTTGATTTGATTTGATTTGAAATAAAAAAGTAGCAGAACCAAAAAAAAAGTGCATGTTTTTTTGTTTTTGTTTTGCGCTATTTGCCGATTATCTTTCGGAGGCGCAGAGATAATTTGTGAATTTGAGCGGTCGCGTATTCGTAGTCTTCTGGTCAACTCAAACCAAAACATGAAAAAAGATAGTCAAGTAAACTAAAGGGCACTGTCTATTTCGCCAAGCACATTCAAAATATCTGTAAATATTTTTCACGTCCGTGACACCACTTCCTGAAAACGCGAAAATAATTTTCTAAATAATTTTGACGTCCCCAACGAATATTTTTCTTTCCCCTTATTTTTATGTCTCAAACTTATAAAGAACTTTGGAGCTTAGGTGTTCGAACTGGAAATTGATCGAAAGTTGCGGACAAACAAAGTTCATCTTGCACGTGACGCGGCGGCGCGATTTAACACGAATTTTCCGAAAACAAATCTGCAACCGACTGTAGTTTTTATTACTTTTTAAGTGATGTGGAATGCAAAAAGCTTCTCAAATTAGAACATTAAAAACACGGCACCCTTGCTTTTCATGATTTATTTCACGTGATTTATATACACAAAGGAGCTGAATGTCGTGTCATAAAATTTGCAATGTATTGGAAAATGCGTTTTTCTCGTTCAACCGCGCCAGGTCCTTTGTTCGTTCGCACCGGTCAAGAAACATTAAGAAGGCAATGTTTGCAATCACAACCTTTTATTTAACATCCAGATTGTTTCGTAGTTAACCCGCTCGTTACACACGAGCCAAACGGAAAATCTAAACTTAACAACGAACTCACGAAACCCGGTTAGAAATGGCGGGAGCCAGATGCAAAGCGAGACTGCAACAATACGAGGGCACGCTCGCTAGATATCTATATACAAAAAGCAAGACAAATTTCTCAATTTTACGCAGTGTACGCAGTCACATTTGTTACGTTCTGAAAAGACAGAGGGATATTCAGCTCCCCTTTGACGTAGATTCAAAATTTTAGGGGAGACCCGTGCCGAAATGTCGTGCGAGAGCTCGGAACATCGCCACCAGTCATGTCACGTCCGATAGGATCAACTGTTAAACCTGTCCCACATACGCGCAAAATAACTCACTTTCCCTGCCAACTAGGACCAAAACTTCTTAGGCACGCAACATATGACTCTGTCAACACGCCAACACAACACCGGCAACACCATCAGAAACTAAACAGAAAGAAACCACGAAACTACGAAGCGGCTACCACTGCGACGGCTGCATTGACGGGGACGTCAAAATTTTAAAGCCACTATTTTGACATTTTACGAAAGTGACGCCAAAGACGTAGAATAATTGTTTACATAATCTGACGGTGGACGTTTAATTAGTCACTGCAAAACTAAAACCAGACCATAGCCAAAGTGACTTATTCCTGGCAGCGTGGAGGGAGACTTTCTTGCTGGTTTCGCGAGCTTCGGGAATCGTTCGAAATTATGAGCCGGCGAGTTCGTTGCCTAATCCGGAAAGAGGCAGGGAGGAAAAAGAATGAAAGGCGAAGAGCGTGCTAACAGACTCGCCTTCCGAAGGTATATATATCGAGACTCCATTTTATGGTGGCTGTGATTTTCGAGGATGGTCGAGGTGAAGGTGTGGTATATACATTGCAACTAAAATACGAATTTGTTTTAAAATTGTAACTTACCGAATACATCTTGTAATTAGATGATGTAATCTAATAAAAAAAAATTGGGTGTCCGCAGTGTTTTGGTTTTAAAATATTACGAAGTTTTCGTAAACAGGTTTTCCCTTCCTCTACGCATTCAGTAACAAGGACACTCCTAGTGCGCGTGCGCGTCACTGCACTTGCCTGCAGTGATTCGCACATCGTAAGCGCGGAAACGATCTACGAAAAACGCATATGGAGTGTTAACAGACAGAAACTTGGAAGAAGTTTTACTCACGTGGAAAATAGTGACCTTGGTCACGACGAGTTGTAGGTCCACGAACGAGAGAGTCCTATATTTTAGATTTACCTATAAAATATAACATCCAATATGAGAGAGGATAAAACAGATGTACGCATCGCATAAAAAAATAGAAAGAGTTTTCTGTCTCGTTTAGGTGTATCTCCTCCGGAAAGTGATGTCAGTGGAGATGAGTGAGAACAAAGAAGTGGGAACTGTTCCGTAAGTCAAGGGGTGGAAGTGAATATAACACAAATATTACAAATCGCATAAATAAAAACAAACAAAAACGTCGCTAGTAAGACAGGTGTCTGTGAGGGATAAGGGACTTACTTCCCTATGAAGAAATTTTAATCTTACTTACTTTATAACACCGACCTTCCGGTCGGTGTTATAAAATACACGTATTTGTGTCCGAATTGCGAATCTGAATTGTTTGTCTAAATCGTATACTTTGTTTTATAGATGAATGGATACCTGGTAACCGCTGTACCCTTTATAACAGACGGTAGCTTGCGCCACCTAGCCTAGAAATTAAGAACCAAAAGTGTGATATCTTTTTACTCCGCCAATTTGCTCACCCTCTGAAATTCCGTAAATATCACCGGGTGGTGTGGGATATTCAATTTCAATTTCAATTCAGTTTATTTTTCCAGAGACTGGAGAGACCCTCAAGACAAAAACCTGCTAGCAGCCTGACGCCCCAGGGATTCCGTTGCGGAGGCAACAGCGTCGTTATGGTTCGCTTACACTTTATACGAAATACAATAAAGGTGTAAGTAACAAAGGAGTAGTTATCTCACGACATACAAAAATACAGCAATGTAGTATCCCATATAACAAGAAAAATGTGTCCAGTTACACAATATACAAAATTCAAGTTGTTCAACACATGAAATGCTCGCATAGATCAGCTTTAGAAAGTGCAAATTACATCGCAATTACTATAAGCCCCTTCATTTAAAACTGTCGCGAGGTTATAATGAAGGGATTGTAAATTTTAATTTGTACGGTTTCGGGGGACCATCCATCTCTACGGGTGATGAGTACTGATAATACATTCATGGCCTTGTTAATTTCGGAAATACTATACAAGATATCTATAAAGGGTCTCAGATGAAAAACAAATGGAATAAAGTCAACGATATTCATACACATTTTCGATGCGAATTACTTCACATTTAGAAGAGAAAGGTTCACAAGAGTAATTGTACGGTACGTTTTCAATATCAAGCAAGCTTTTTAAGCAAAATAATTCTATGTAAGTTTGTTTTAGTAGTGGTTTTCCAAACCAAATGACAGTTGTTTTAGTGAGAGTTAAACAAGGCGTAATATATTTTTAGATTAATATTGGTTGGTAAGAAAATGCGGCACCTGGCGATCACATCAACTACCTGGGACAGATTTTTAATTAAATACTTAATTAATATGAAGGTTTCATGACATATTCTCGGAAAAATATACACCTAGTGTTTTATAATGGGAGACAAATTCAATTTCCTTCGCTCCAGTTTTAGGGGACGCGATATAGTTATTAACTTATTTATTGTTCTCATCACCAGGATGACTTTTTGAAGAATAGGGAAAAAACTAAAAACCCAGCGAGAATGCTACCAAATTACACCCAGCGTTTTCTCTCTATGTAAGAGTCGTGTTTTTCTTTGGAGCTTAAATGCTTTAGAGTCATGAAACCATGTAGCAGGGGAGCTTTCGTTAAAAGTGATGGTCGGGATAAAGATGTCGGCTATTTGGTACATTTTATATTTGAATTTAGACCAATGATCACAGCCAGACTGACTATTAAAATCGAATAAAAAGACGTCAAGCAAATTGTTTAGCTCGGCATTCATCCCTTGATAATTACCTTTTTTATATTACCTGACTTTGTTTTACCGTGTTTTAGAATGCATATGTAAAGGAAATGTGAAGTTTATTCCTTATTGTAATTAATTTCCCGTAGGTAGTCCATTGACCTAAGAAAGCAGTGCTCAAAAACAACAATGAGGTCAAGGATTTTAGAGGAATGGGGTGTGGATCGTGTGGGTTTGGTTGGAAGCACCGAAAGATTGAAGTTGAGGCAGAAATTAACAAAACTTATCACTTCGCTCTAATCAAAAGGAGTAGAATTGGATAAAAAAGACCAATCTATTGAGGTGTAATTAAAATCCCCGACAAACAGGAGGCTAGACTGGGAATATTTCAGGTACAATTCATTGAAGGCATCATTAAAATACATAAGAAAAAATTAAGTGCTGTGAGGAAGTCGGTAGCATACACCAATAAAAAATGTACTTTGCGAAACTGCACAACAGAGCAACAGCATTTCTAGTGGCGACGAAATAATCACAGGTTTGCATTTAAAAGACTCCTTTATTGCAATCACGACAGACCCACCCCGGCCACTTGTTCTATTTTTGCGAAATATGTTAAAACAGGGTGTGTCCGGAAATTATTCTGCGCCAGTCACTCATGATGACAGCCATGTTTCAGTGAGAGTAACAACGTTACAATAAGTAAATGCTATCCGGGTGCATCTCTCGTTTTCTTTTTTTTAGACTACATTTGTTATGTGTGTGTAACTGAAGGACAGTGCCCTGGGGGACATGTCCCCTGACTACGGCGACAGCATCGTCCGAGTTAAGTAAGACCCTCGGAGATTCCTTTACAACCTACGATGTCTCATGAAAAATATCGCTTAAGGACAATAATAAGTGTTTTAAAGCGCAAAGCGAATAGCTTAGCATACTGACGCTCGAAAGGTAACAATCGGCGGTGTCCTTGAATTTGTCCCCACTTAACAAGATTCGTTCTTTCTTTTTTTGTAAAAAGCAAATTTAATTATTATCGAGCGGTTCGTATCGCGGTGATAGTGACTCTAGCCTCTGGGCACGGTACAACCTCGATATCAAGATGATGAGAAACAAAGATTGATAACCTTCTGTTCAGACTGTGCCCAGGTTTCCCCATCGGTGTCAAGCAGTCCATAAGAAAGTAGAATAGAGCGCCGCAATCTGTCGTCCATCCGTTCGACCAGCGTCGCCAAACCACCCAAAAGACCTGCTGTGAGACAGCGGAGTTCCTCAAGATCGTTTCGGAAGGAATTGAAATGAGAAAACTCTTGCTTTATTTGCGTCATGTGTTCGGAAAGGCTGTTGGCCGTTTCGTCCCTCTGAGTATGTTTGCTCTTGATTGATCTCAGTTCGTCGAGTACAGTAGCCTGACCAGCTTCAAGCTTGGTCAACAAAGCGAGTACAGCTTCTGGAGTGTCAGGACGAGGATTCGACTGTATATCACCGCAGAGGAGTCACAGTTCACGTACTACGGCATTATACTGGCAAACAATTATCAGACCGTACGTATTTTAAATATGGATTGTTTGAAGGGTGTGCTTGCTAATGGCCATATTTAATTTTAAATATGCATTTTTTTAAAGTGCGTGGCCCCTCATGGCGCTACAAACATCCAAATCATTGGGGTCCCGACTATATCAGGCATTTCATTCATAAAAATGAGGACAATATTAGAAATGTAGACCAAAATAGTAATAATCATGTTTACGAGAATGAATATATAGTTTTTGTTTAGCAATAGTTATATTAGGTTGAGGACACTCACAGCGGCAATGAAGATGGCCAAATACTGCCATAGTTTGCTCCTGAGTTTGAAGTGTTTGGTGAAAGCGCTATCGATGACTACATGAACTTCCGGAGAAACTGTGAGAAGGAAACCTAAACAAAGAATTAAAAAAAAGCCAAAACAGGAATATAATTGTGAATCTTTTAACTTTTGCTTGTTATATTTTTAAGCTACGTGCATATGAGTGAGCTATAAATAGAATTTTCGCGCAAGGTACCCACACTTCGCGGTACAAATAAGGCAAACAAAATATCCGCACCTTTTTGCAGATTACTCCAATAGCATCTAGCGACTAAATGTGCGGCTTCCGTCGGCACTTCATCCATTTGCAGCTAAATTAGGGTTTTTATGCACTTTCAGCGTGCTCTTTCACCTGCATTTCTATTTTTCACTTTAATGGTTTTAAGCTCCCCATGCAATCTTCCCGCCACATATAATGTACTATCCATATGCCCACTTCGCTAGACTAGTGTTTTCACGCACTTTCTATGTCGTCTTTCCGCTGCATGATGCGCGGTAGGGGTTGTTCGGCTATTGTACAGTGGTTCCCATCTTCCATCCGTAAGCAAGTTGTGAAAGGAGCCTACGTTAAGAAGCACGCTGCGAATCGCCAACTCATGTTGTCAGAGTCCCGTTCTTCGTATTTGTGTTTTAACGACATTTAAAACATTACGTGTGCTTAGAGCCTAAAAAAAGCGGCTACCGGATTTAGCCAATGGGACTTTCACATAGGTCATTTCCGCAGCAGGACATGTAAAAAATCTTAGACAGTACTCAAATATTTTATAAGTCTTATCCGGCGTCACAGCACGCAACTGTGACGAAATGAGAAGTTATTTTGCAATCTGGTTCCTGATCTTGATACATAGGGTGTCCCAAGCAAACCTTCTGCTGTAAAACCAGCAGGAGAAACCGTCTCCTGCACATTAAAATCTCAAACGTTCACTCAGTGTGCACTCAGCAGATCAGTTTTACCGTGTAAAAGTTCAAGACGCAAATCTCTTTATGTCAAAAACCAAATAGAGCACAAATCTTGCAAAAATAGAGGTTGCGTACGTTCGCGGAGCACCAAGTTAGCGACTCCACTTACTTTTGGCGCTACCTGCCGATAGGCGCAACAAGTGGACAACAAAGTGCGTCGTCTAAATGAAATTAATTCTGAATGCATCCTTCAGTTCAGTGTTATTCACATTTTCTTTGTATTCTTCAAGCGGGCCGTGAATAGAGTTCGAAGTGGGGTCTCGAACCTCTACAGGGAGAGGACAAAATCGTATTCTATGCGTAAAGGAGCTTTTCACAATCACTTGAAAAGAAACACTCCAAATAAATTAAATTGAAAAAAAAAAAAAATGCGCTACACCCATAGAAGAGGCTGTAATATTTCTTGGCGCCTCGTGAAATCTTGACGTTACGTCACATGGTGCTTTCAATTCCTCTCAAATCTGCACGTGCGTTATGTTTGGTAGTTAGTTAAATAAGGGATTTCAGTGGATATGCACTCTGTATGGCCATATTTAGAGACCAGAAAGAGGGACGCAATAAAGACACGCGAAGAACTCGATTTGGATGATATATATTTAGTGAAAATGAGGCGTTAATTATAACGAAACATTTTTTCAGTTGAATTTCGATTTATAGATCAAGCCGTTATATGCAGAACTGCGTTTTCTAAGAAAGCGCAGCTGGCGCTGACTCCAGGGTCGAGGCTAAGCCTTCTAGCCACGCGACGGCTTGTCTAGCATCGAAACGTCCTCCTTTTGTACCGTTTTGTTTTCTTGCATTTGTTTTCGATGTCTTTGCAACTGGCGATGTCTGATCGAAGCGCCTTAGAGTACTCTCTTCTGCATCTCGTTTTTTTGTGTTTTTTTTGTAGCGTTGTGCGACCGGTGAGCTTGCGGCTCAGGTGTTTTGGCAGACGGCCCACTCTTTTCAACCGTGGCACGCTTCACTTTTCAAGGTTAAATCGGAGTTAGCTTCAGTAAGAGGGAAATTTTACAGTAAAAAATAAAGTGACTTGGAGGTCTGCGATGGAAGGCTTCATTGTTTGTATCTGATTTTATTGATCTTACCTGAGTCAGATCTCTCTAATAAAGGTGTAATGGTGCGCCCCTGAGAAGTACTGGCATCTCGTTTTTCAACAGATACTGTGTCGTCTCCTACACAAAAAGAAAAACATGGACCAAAAGCTACAGCAACTGGTTGCAAAAATTAAAATTAGTTCATGAAAAAGCATGGTCTCAACTTTTAGAACGCGTTGAATTCGATAAAATGTTATTCAAATTATAATTACGTTTTTACATCTTGGTATACATCTCATGCCGAATATACTAATCATTATATTGTGAAAACCTGTACTAGTGTATAAAATCAGGATTCAGTCGCAGAATATCGTCTGTTATATATTCTTACGGCTGTACTGTCGTGCGAAATGTGTACCAGAATTTACAGGAAATTTCAAACGCACCGAAAGTAAAGTGACGCAATTTTTCGCAAAGAGAAAAAAAAACACTATTGTTATTCATCGTACATATATCGCGAATATGTTTTAAAAGAGCCATGTATTACTGTCATTTATCTGCCAGAATAACCTCGTTAATAAAGAAAAAAAGAAATAGCGCGGAGCAATATTTGTAGGCTACAATATTCTTCCGATTACTGTTTTTTTTTTTTTGGCAAATGTTTAGATATTAGATCTGAAGCCAGTAAGTAGGGTTTTGTGTTTTCGAATGATTGCGGAAAAAAAAGTGCAAAAAACACTCGCCGGTAAATTTTCCGTCAATTCGGATTTATCTAAATAAATTCCTAATTTTGATGTCACAACGACAAAATAAAGAGCAAAAACGAAGGTGTTTTACAAATACACTTCATAAGAGCACCGGGTCAGGGTCCTGAGGAGACATCACTCAGTTTACTTTAAAATCTCAAATTACTGACACAAGGGGTTTGCCTTTTAGCCAGTTAAGATTCCTTCAGGACAACGGGCCATGGTAACCAAACACTTGTTTTTCTTCATTTTTAAGAATTGGGAACACAGTAATAGGAACTCAGATTGTTCGAGAATTGTGACTCTTACAAGAGTAAACTCCCGTGAAAACCGAATTTCTGGCGAAAAATAAACTCCGAACAACACCCTCCAAATTCACAGCATATAAACTTCGAAAACACAGAATCCCACCTCAAAAAAAGTTCCTAACATTTTAAGTAAGCTTACTTCTTTATATTCAAAATTCCTTTTTCTTTCATTGACAGAGCCCGCTTAGACGAAATGGAAGAACTACTCAAAATACGGTTAAGATTTCAATAAATTTCATTTTCAATCAATCAGTCCACCGTCTAGAAAGTTCTACGTACATTACGGACTTGGTGAAAACCAAGTTTGTTTTCCCTATACCAATTCAGATTGCAGTAAAAGGTTAATTGCGGTCATAGTGTACAGTCGCGGGAAAGCTCAGGCGTGCGCATGGCTCACAAGGCCCGCTGCGGTATCTTTCAGAAGGAAGCTCAACTATTTCAACTTTTGCCGTTACACCCGATTTGACAAGTGGTTCCTGAGTTAATGCGGATTTCGCCGCATATAGAGGCGTCACGTGACCAAAGACAAAATCATGAGTATTTTAATCTACCGGGCCGGAAGGTAGCGCGATCAGTTTTCGGGATATAGGATGATAAGTGGTTTTTTTTATTTTATTTCGCCGAGCACTGCTGCTTTCGGTGTTGACACAAAATCTTTTTCCAACCAAATGGGGAGTAATGAAAAAAAAATCGAACATCCGCTAAAATGTCACTCGTTTACACAGTAGCCTCGATGATAACTCAGCTATCTATGGTTAGATAGCAGTGGAGGTCTTGGGAGCCACGCGCTCGCCTGGACTTTTTCATACCGTACGCGACAGTGCTGCATAGTTTCCGGAGTCCTTATAAGGAACACATTGAAATTCTCACGTGGCATCCTGTTCCTGAGGAGAATTTTCGACCGTTCAGTGTTCCACTACGAAATTGAATTTTCTGATTTTTGTTCACCTCGGTAGTGCGTCTATGGCAATCTTTCGAAACTTGCGCCAAAAGTATATCTGCGACATACTTTATGACGTTACCTATTATCGGTTGGGCATTTTTAAGATAAATCTGTATTTTTTAGGCATCCCTCCGATCGAAATTGGTTGAGAAATAATGATTGAGAATTAAGAAAAAAACTAGGAGGCGCCGATCACTAACACTTACGGTCTCTAAGTTGTTAGATTGTGGTGCCAGCGGCATAGAGTGCATTAACAATTGTACCAGGAAATATTTTTCACTTATGTCAATAATACCTTTTACAGTCATGAACCTCCAACGTCTCTAAATGCCTAAGGAGTGCGTTCACTACAATTATGTCATCCGAAAAAAATACCCCCCCCCCCGGTTTAGGGAGGACAGGGATCGCCAACCGTCTGTTATGCAAACAAAATTTTTTTTTTCCGACAAAATTTTTTTGGGTTATGTCACAAGTTTTTGAAGTGTTTAAGACCATATTAAAGATATGTATTGAGTTTGTCAGTATCCCTTTAAATATAAGTTCCTAGAATCATAACTCAGATTTACAAGGTGTACTACTCCAAAACTAGAGTAGTCTACGACTGACATTCAACAAGTAATTTGTAAGCATTTGTCAACTACATGAAACGCGAAAAGTCACCTTTTCCGCAACTTGTTACAAATGTTATTTGTAACCATTTCCGTTCGGAGCGGTTTTAAAATATTTTACAGTATTTTTGTTTTCACACGAATGATAGATTAGTGCGAACAGCGTAAAACGTTTTGAACTTTCTAGTAAATCGATTGATGTAATACTAGTAAATAACATTCTCCAAATTCGAAAGCAATGAAATCCTCGAGTTTCAAATTACCGCTATTTGTAACAGGGCACGGAAAGGCGCTGGAAACCCTTACCTTCCAGATGTCGCAATGAAACTTCAAATAGTTCGTGAGCAACGTGTCCTTCTGCATTCCGTTCCACCACAGACGACGGCCTTATCCGCAAGGTATCGCTCTAAGACCCCTTCCTGGTCAATAAATGTGCGTCAGCAACTCAAAATCATATATTTCAGAGTATAAATTGTGTAGCTTTAATGACTGCAGCAGAAAAAGAAACTAATAAGAACGACAAATTATTACAACAAGAGAGTTTCATTAAATTTTATCTTCCAATGTGGGAGTCATGCAGTAGAGCAAACAGCAAAGACTTAACATTGCGTTTTCTTTACTCACTATGTCTCTCACATTTGGAGGAGAAACACCAATATAAGACTACTTCTCTTGTTATGTTAAGCCGTTTTTCATATTTCTTTGATGATGATCATCCTCATTCAAATTCTAAAGAAATTTTTTAAAGATTGCAGTGGCAGCGTTTGGCACTTCAGTTGAATAATTCTCTAACTGGAAGCTAACACCTTGAAATAAGTTGTGCGTCACATATCTGTGGCGTAATTAACTACGTGTGTAAACGTGTTTTTATCATTATTTTTATTTACTTTAAAACTTGGTACCAGTGTTTCAACTCATCTTCTCCCCATACACAAAGCATCAAGAAGCTGTTACGATATTCCGGCTACTAGAAAATCGCTAGAGTGTTGTCCGACAAAAATAGCGCCGTGTGGAGGAAATGCCCATCTACAGTAACAGTAGTATTCAGTCAAATTTACATCGGTTTAAATGTCAAGGACAAGAATAAGACTCAAATAATAACACGTGCCGTGAAAGCTCGAGTGACTACACTAATGCGGTCTTTGCATTTTAATTATTTTGCGGCCAGTGGAATACAATATAGGAAGGAGGCTTATCGTCACGCTGAATCAGTTAATAAACTAAAAGTCCTTGATTACCAGTTTAATTTGGGAAGATCGACATGAGTCTTTAATTAAAAACATGCTGAGTGTAATGGAAAACCAACAAGGCAGTAGATTATTTATTTAACTAATGATTTATTTACTTGATACTGCAGACCACAATTCGTTCAAGCGGGATGAGCAAAGTACAAACATGACATAATAGCATAAAGAAAAAGAATATAGAAAGCATTTCAGCACGTGGGAAGTGTAGAAGTGTGCTGAAATCACCCTCGTGCAACCAGCGGAAGGCTGTCGGTGTGAAAACACGGATGGTAAGAGACGGAAAAACCGTTCGGGCCCGTTTTCACAAAGCACCACTTGCCGCACGTCTGTTGCAGAAGTGGTAACTTTGGCGCAACACCGCGATCCTCACTGCCTTGAATATTTTAAAGTTTTATTTAGTGGTTTTTGATGACCGCTCACCAAGTTTCTAACTGAAACCACGAATTAAAAACTTCATTCACAAATCTAGGTTAATTATTCGACTTATCGCAACGGTTAACCCCCTATATTATGAACCCTGGCCGTATAACTCACCTGCACAAACCGCATTAGTGTAGCTTTCACTGCTCTTTTTAAAAACACTCTGACTCATAAAACAAAGTGTAGATTCTAGTTAGGGTACGGAATAAATACTTTAAAATGTAGCTGACAATAAAAAACTGAGATCCATGGCAAATATAGCTAAAATATTAATGCTAAATTCATTTATATGAGAAGTATCTTGAGATGTATTGAATGTGAACTTGAAAAATACACAAAGTATTCGCCAATACAGATCCAGGAATAGAATTTTTCTACCACAGAAATAAAAATATGTATACAGTTCTCTCAGACATGTATCTGAGATGTTCTTATACTCGGTAGAACTGGCTGGGTTACCCTCTAGTAGTTTATACGAATAACAAAAAAAGCATGGGCTCTAATACTCTGACAAATTACACGAGGTTTGTTTTAAAGCTCTCAAACGAGTACACACTGTAAAGAGAAGCCTTAATTTTGATGTCGATGTTTTCGTGTGCGAAATAAATTTTTTCGAAGAATTAATATTTCACAATATGCGTAGTTCTGGCAAGGAAAGCAAGCAAGTGTCCAATGGGTTGAAAAGGTCCTTTCTACCAGTGCTTAAACATATCAAAACAGCGAAAGGCTAAGTTGGACTCGCTGGTTTTTCATCTCGAACTGAACGCCTAAAACACAAGGACAAGAAGCAAGGAGGACAACACAAGGCGTAACTAGCAACTGAACGTTTGTGTATATAAGCGAGTGTTTTTTAAATTTAACTTTCAGTTGCGAGTTACGCCATGTGTTGTCTCTTATTTCTATCTTGTCCTAGGTTTCAGGCATGTAGTTATAGAGCTTAAGCAGATCTTTTCGGTGGTGCTAGTGGGAAAGCATTTGATGATTTCTTCCAGAACGAAATAAACACAGAGACCTCTACATCAGCTTTGTGTCCTACTAAATACCATCAGAACGTCACTATACGATTGCCAAATTCGGGTGCTTCTTTTCGGCAGTGATCTTATGACGTTGGAGTGGAATGAACCTAAAATTTCCTAACTGTAAGTTGTACCTGCATTCATATAAGGTTTGGAATCTACCATAGTCGACCACCTTGAGAAAATATTTGTTAGATTTTCAGAGTAGAGAAGGGGCAAACTATAGTCAGAAGGAAAAACATCTGGAAGGAATCTTAACCTGCCTTGCAACAAGGCCACCGCGTCACATCACCACCACTTCTCTTAAAAAAATTGAAAAAAAAATTAGAAAAGTTCAGCTTGAAATTTTGCTTGGAGGGTTACATTTTTTTAATTATACGAGATACATAGGCTCCCTAATTGTGTAGCGATACCAGATATACACCTGAAAATGTATTTTGCACAGAAGTACAAAATACAGTTAAATACTTCTATCGGATTTCAAAAACAAATTTACAAAATGTATTTCTAAAATGCAACTTGATAGGATGGTTGCTTGGGCGAGTTGGTGAACCATATTCTACGGTGACAATGCAGAGAGAGTATCTGGAGTGTGATTTTTTCTTTGCGCTCTCACCGTAGAATGTTTCTGAAATACTATCGCAATACTGCCCAACCCTGATCTAGCAGTGCATACAAGGAAATAATGTATTCTGCTGTCAAACAAATATTCTAAAATAAAAACAAAAACAAATAGAACAGTCAGAAATGTACTGAGAAGGCACGTTTATAATTTTGTCTGATCAACAAAGCAACCAGGAGATTTGAAGTCAACTCACAACACGAAGACCATCATTGTCATCAGTTATCATGATAGCAGCGTCCCTCTCGGTGTCGTGATACAGGTTCTGTTCAACATCAGACGCATTTATCTGTATAACAGAAATAGAAATTGTGATGCTTTTCTTACATATAAAAAAGGCATAAATCATATTATCAATGCGATTCCTTTCCATCAGATGGGATTGTAAAAGAAACTGCTCGAGGAATTTATTGTAGCTGACATTAATGGAGGATTCTGGTTTTCCACACTATGAATAAACTAATTAATTTCGTGCATGCTCACTTAGAGTGAAATGTATTCAGATCCCCAACATTCTATTTTTGGGCGTTCACCATCATCCCAACAGTATCGTTGTAACATCCTTAAGGCCCGTTCTACAATCTTACGACCTCTTAAACCTGGGTTCCTTAAAACTTCTCACAACCAGAGGACACCGCTGGCGCCATCTATTGGGGAGCAGTGGAACCTTGGCAGTCCGGCATATCTTCTATTTCTCTCACGCATTATCCTTTCTTTCTTGGCTCGAAAAAACTTTTTGTCAACGTTATAAACAAGTCTTTGTAGGTGTTACGCACATTTGACCTCAGAAATCCCGCAAAACCTTTACTCTTGTGAAATGCAGTTCCAGGGTCATCGCATAGATGGCACCAGAATGTCAGTGTGTTCCCTCGTCATAAGAAATGTTTAAGAAGTTTTAACAGATCTCGTCTCACTCGGTCGTACTCAGTAGCAAGAGTGTGAACGGGCCTTTAGGGTATTAGACTTGGGACAAGAACATTTATATAATTAAAAGTATGGATTAGCATTTTAGTCTGTATGTTTTCCGCATAATTTGAGCTCATCCAGCCAGGTAGCCTTACGAGCATTGTCATGCGCTAAACGCACTCATTGTAATCAACTCGGTTTAGCTCGGGCATTCTATGCTTGGAGGTAGCCACAGAGACCTGTGTTTTACTGCGTGGGATATGATGCAGGCAGGGTTTAGGGTCATATTGGCTAATCCGGCGTTAAAGTGGGGGCAGATTGAGGTATAATCAGCTGCGGGATGGCACTGGTAAGTGTTCCAATTAACCTCGCTCTACGGATGCCGTGCCCAACTATCACATGAAAGATGTACCACAAATCTGAGCAAAGGAGTCCCTAATGTACAACTAAGTTTTTTTTTAAATAGTCAGAGGTTTGCCTCGTAAAAGAATGTTTTTTCAGCGGAAGTAGATAATGTAAATAGTGCGTGATGGTAAACAAATGGCAATACCCATTTTTTCTGACCTTATTTCCGACTATAACCTTGTCAGAGAAAGAGTTGCCAGCTTTAGCGTAACTTTTTGTTATCGTGCATATTAATCACAAATGCATTAAGGTTTAAGACAAGGGCGGTGTTTACTCACGTAGTAGAGTGATTTTAGAGATATCAGTATGTTGCTATGAACTGAAACTTGTCTGAGAACACGGAGCTCCTTTCCAGGTGTAGCATAAGGTGATCGTGAATCCTCATTGAGATTTTATTCGTCAAACTTCGCTCACGGAGAATCGCTGGAAACACTTTTAAGTATTGAACGGTTCCTGTAAGTCGAAAGAAACGAGAACGTGCCAGAAAGAACATATAACAATAAGCCTAAAGCGAGTGCCGAGAAGAAATGGAGGGCTCATCTGTGACAAGAGGAACAATACATAAAATTTGAGCTTGCTCTTTATTGAAATTCACTAGGAGGAACCAATTGATACCACACTTCAATAAAAAAAATGGCAACAACCTTGACCTTCAGAGTCCTATAATGTATGAAATGCAGTATTTAAGAAGTGATCATTTTAATTTGTTGGAAGACTTGTTGGACCACAAAAATGGTTTACGGTCAGCTATAGAAAATCCTTTGTATGGCCGGCGTATAGAAATTACCCAATTAGCTATAGCCGCTTCTATGGCTGTCCATAGCTTTTCATATGGTCTTACCTAAGGCTGCTTATAGGTTTTTCAATGGAGAGCTATAGAATTTTGTATGGTTTACTCTATGAGTCTTTTTAGAGAGGATGCTATACCTTCCTATGGCTTTTCTTTTGGTTCCTTTAGCCCTCTATAGCATCTTGTATGGTCTGCTTTACACATATCTATGGCTTACTCTGTGGATCTTTTTGGACGCCATGCTATGCACGGTCCGCTATAGCTCATTTTATAGTTCGTCCAAAGGTTCTCTATACCCATCGTGCTATAGCTGCCTATAGTTTTTCTTTTTACCGCAATCGTATGAAATGTTAAACAAATTGGTCTTTGTCGCTGTGCATCTTAACATAACAACCTTGTATTTAAATATAAGAGAATGTTTGACATCTCAACTTATTTAAGGCGATTCGAACTTGATAAATCCACTTAAGACATCGAACAAACCTTTAAAAAAAATAAGCTCACCCAAGTATTTGCAAAAAGGCAGGTAAACAGACACAACGGATAGTTTTCAAATCTCCTAGAAGTTTATTACACACAGCCTATTCTGTAGACGAGTACAAACTAAGCAATCTGCAATATGTGAAGAGGCACTACTAAGCTGTTATACAACTGAGAAGATTGCAAAGCAAACAAGAACCAAAGGTAATTCCTGGGTAGTGTCTAGTCTCCCGGCAGCCAGCAGACTTTTTCCTCGAAATTCTACTGGCAGTCGCCACTCATTGGCGCTGCAATTAGTTCATCGAAGGACGAAGTTTCATTAACACGCGATGTTTCATAAACAACTCAAAATAGCTTTCTTTTGTTTTATAATGAGTTGCTGCAAACTCGCCAAGAAGTGGCGGTGAACGGGTGGGCTGGGTCGGTGAGCACGCGCCTCGGGAATACAGGCGCTACGAAATGCCCCATACGGCGTGAAATTCGCGTGACGAGTGTCGATGAAACGTAAGTATCGACGAATCGTGTGTCCATGGAAAGTTTATCCACGAAATGGTTACCATGAAACATGTTTTCACCAAGCGCAGGGAGAATGAGAATAGCGTCAGTAATCTACCTGCAGTTGTCACATGGATTTCAGACAGCTAATGGCAGGATGACTGCCGGTAGAATTTCAGGAGATTGTTCTCACGTCTGCCAAAAGATATACACCGCCTAATTCTAGGGTAATTCGGAAGAGTACCTGTAACAGAACGGTCGACTGTCACCGAGTAGGTTGCGGCGCACTTACGTTGAAAGTACCTGACTTGAAAGATGTAACGCGAGATATATGTCGACACGGGAACGCAGAACAAGCACGCAAACAAAAAACGAGAAGGAAGGGATCCGTGAAGATTCCCACGGTGTAGCACAAGCTGCCATTGTCGCCGAAGCCGAACACTGGATGCACCCACAAGTAATGTCTCGGGCTTCTTTCGAGAAATCGCTTGTTGCACGACGTACGTGTGTACGACTTTTCGATCTAAATACCATTTACCATAAACGCGAAATCCACAGCAGCCCACGGACCGCAGCACACGCGAACAGGCATTCCGGGATTGGCAACGGCTAATGCGTCATCCGTCAAACCACGTCACAGCGCTCGTGTCGATTACATGCGCACAGAGAGGACGCCAAGCGATGAGTCTACGGCTTATTGGTCCCGCAACTGTTTATCTTCTACCAAGCTTTCAGCTTTGAGAGAGAGAAAAAAAGAGAAGGAGTTGAGGAGCAGAGCTCCTTCAAGACCAGAACGGGGGTGAGCCTCACAATGACAAATCTTCAGGGGCATACCAACAATGAACACAACGAGAGGATGTGTCACTTCTATCGTCTTGAAAGTTCGGCCCAAGGTTGATAGTGCAGTGATTGCAATGTGTGGCCTTCGGCTTCGGTGAGGTGCCGTGTCCTAAGTTATCACCAGCTTCGAGACTGTAGTCCCGTGACCCCAACCGGAGACACGATTGGCCTAAAACACGCGTAGCGTCTTCTCTGCTGCCAATACAGAGTGAACAGTACAGCTCCATGAAGGCCAACTTTTGGACACCCAAAGAAGCTGCCAAGCCCAGAAGTGACCTAAAACGGGGCAAGTTTGAAGATACCATGTTTGACGCCGTGTAACCCGCATTATAAATTAAAGAGAAGAATTAACCGCGAATATTTTTGTGCACGATGTCTATAAATATATATATATATATATATATATATATATATATATATATATATATATATATATATATATATATATATATATATATATATATATATATATATATATATATATATACACCAAGAAATTTAGAATTATGTGTACACTGTTAGGTTCTCATTTTAAAGTTTTATTTTGGGGAATCTCTGCATCAGTGTGGCATTTTTGATTACATAGTTTAAGAAATTTCTGCCGTAATATGTTTTCATTCGTGAGTTCAGTCTAAGCACTGTCATCAAGTACACTCTCTGCTGCACCACGTTGACACATGGTAAGCGCATGCTCCGTGTAGTCTCCAACGACTTTAACGCCTCATATTTTAAAGAAAATAAATAAAAACTAGCAACAGCGCTTGTTGATTTGTGTAATTCAAATATTAAAGAGGTAATAGGGAAGTACCTAGGGTTCCGAATACCTAACAATATCAATTAGACATTTTTTGGCTGTTAACTTGTGTTTTTCGTGTGTACTTCCCTCGTTCTCGACACGGGCGTCGACGGACATTGCACCTGTTGTTTACGCCTCCTGCCGGGGTAAGCTTTCTGTTGTCACGAATTTCTATCGCGCTCTAGACGCGTCTATTTGACGCTTATGAAGTTTAGAGAGAACTGTGTGAATGCGAGTGCAACATGTCAACTGTTTAGTAAGAGCAACGACGCAGCAATCGCGACGCGAGAGCCGACTGCGCCTCGATCTGGCTGTCCGCGCTCACTCTGATGAGATGTGAGCCTGGGACTCTCGAGCAGCGTTAGCTTGCTGATGATGAAGGACTCTGCTTTGTCGTTAAAAATCTTTTCCCTGCGAACGCCTGCAGAAACGTTCCAGTGCTCGGCATATTCTGGACAGCAGCGCCAGTCAGCGACCGCCCGCGCAGCATCGCAACCTTTCTGCGCCTATTGGCAGTCAGCGAGCGCAAGGCGATTCATCGTCGCGACTTGAATGTGAGCATTTTATCAACCCTGCGAATATGAAACCCCGCGAACATGAAGTCCCGCGAACATGATCCCCGCGACGACGAACCGCCGGCCCTTGCAGACGGAAAGTTGCGATGCTGCGCGAACGGTTCTGAAAGACGCTGCGCAAGGCACACCGGGCGCTGGAACGGCTTCGCGCGTCCTGGAAGGGCAAAGTGATTTGCGACGACAAAGTAGCGTCTTGCGTCTTCAGTAAGCTAATGGTGCACGAGATTCCCACGCAAACATTTCCGCAGGGCGAGCGCGCTCGGCGAGTTCGAGGCGCAGTCGGCTCTCGCGTCGTGATTGCTGCGTCGTTGCTCTGCCTACACTGATTAAATGTGCACTGGCATTCGAAACAGCCCTCTTCAGGACTTCATTCTGAGTCTAATAGACGACTTTATAGCGCGGTGGACGTGACAATAGTCACCTCAGTAGTGGCGTAAGCAGCGGCATTACGTTCATGTCACGCCAGCGTCGAGAACGACGAAATATACAGAAAAACATTAATATAAGAAATACAGCACGCAGAAAGAAATACGAACATGGCAGGGACATCAAACAAAGTAGAAGATGTTAGCACTGCGAAATGCATGATACTTACAAACAATAAAAATACACTGCAAAGAGACAGAGATAATTACAGCTACCAAACGGAAGATTGAGATGACGTCAACGTTGATAAGGCAATGCGAACGGACAGAAGTCCGGCAAAACTGAAATAGTCCCATGCACTACCCTGCAAGCGTATCCTGAAGAAAAAAAATAAAGCTTGAGGTCACAGAAGACGGTCTGTTTATTTTCTGCTACGCCAGTGAGTGGCAACGCGTCCCCCTTTTTTAGAGGCACCGCTGAAACAGCTGACGGCGGCGGAGAGGCAGTAGCCGAGCTGCCGACCAGCTGCGCTTGTTGCAGTGGTTGCAGAAGTGTGTACGCGCGGCGCAGAGCGGTCGTTCCGGTCGCCCCGGTCACAACGGACGCAGTGGTGGACAACGGGTTCGTTGCGGATGTCTGAACCAGCCTTTACACAGCTATTGTAGGCGCACAGCAGATCCTCGTGGCTGTACGCCGTAGACGAACCCTCCGGCTGCTCTGGTGAGGACCTCGCGTCGGGCACGAAACCGTCCGCCATGTTTGTGAGCGTAGCTGGGTTGCTTACTATTGGCTGTTGATTCGTGTGGTTGCATGCGGTTGCATGTGGGAATACGCGTCGCGCACAGTTGTCGTTGAAGTCGCAGCGGTTGCATTCGTTAAGCATAGTGGTCGCTCCGAACGCAAGTCTGTGAACGGGCCTTAAGGGGTGCGGAACCGAAATCTGCATTCCGCAAAACACGGCGGCAAAAGCGTGCGACACGACGTTACAAACACAAAAACATCACTCATACAGCGATATCTCAAACAGAGAACCGTATTTTTCAAAAAAAAAGAAAAAAGAGGCGCATTTGACAGATATGTTTACGTCTTGTTTTTCCGAGAAGGAGAGAGAACGGCCTCGCGTCTTCTCCGCCTCGCCGCCTTGAGGGGCGAAACAGAAGCAAGGAGGAAGCGAGGTAGCTTGACGTCACGCTCCTTGCCGGCCTCTTTCAATCTCGACCTCTTTTTCCCAAGTATACGGCCGTCCGTTCGAGACATCGCCTTACGGGTAGTGTTGTAGAGATTGTAGCCAGTGTTGTACGGAACGGTGTTCCTGGAACGCGTTCCTTTAAGGAGGAACGAAGGAACGCCGCCGTTCCATTTTGCATGAGTGGAACTGGAACGGGAACTCGTTCCAGTTTTTTCGTCCAGCGGGGTCATTTTAAATTTATTTCTAAGAGGGAAATTCTAAAATGTACAAAAACAATATCATTAAGAAGAGCAGGGTCTCCTTAACTTTTTTGTTACTTTTCTTAGAGTTTAGTTTGCGGGGTTCTCGCGTGGTAACAGTCGGGTGCAGGAGTTCTAACGGACATGGATACATTTTTTTTCAGTGTTCAAAATTATGAAACAAAAACAAAAGCAAAAAAAAAAAAACTTCTAGACTAATGGAAAAGACACAGAAAGAGGGACGTCTGAAAGTCAAACTCCGCTACTTTCTTTGCTTCCTCCCCCTCCCCCCCCCCCCGAATCCTCATACACCTAGTAACCTAAGGCCGACTACAGCCTTCACTGAACTTTTTCAAGGAGACCTACAGTTACAACAGAAGAACAGGCTACCGGACATCGAACGCAACCTTACATCCCAAACATTGGTCACTTAATATATACACAAATTAGCCTTCGTTCTTTCTCCCCTTGACTCCACCCCCCCCCCTCCACCCCTGAAGCTGAACAACGAATCAAACCTTCATGAAGGACAGGTAATTTTCAAGACTTTCCTTCCGAAATCCCTAACTCTCTTCTTCACTTGCACGTTTTGTGGACAGAAACATCAAGAAGCAAGTGTTGTTAATTTTGTACAAGAGACTTTGTTAGATTGAAAGGTGTGAGGTTGTTGTAAAACACTCGTTCAATATAGGGTATCAGTACATTTGACTTGTTTGAATCGCTCATCACAAAGAATAGGACCCAAAGCTGAGATTTTAAAGGTGAATACTGAATATATCAACAAATGAAACCTTGTTTTCTCTTGTTTACTTCTCCTGGTGTTTCTCCATCTTTGATATTCAAATTCGTATGATGCCATTTATTGGAATAAATAAAAACAACGAGAAAATCCTTTTTTATCTAATTGTATATAGAATCACTGTTAAGTAACGATGGATTTTGGTTTGAAATAAGTAAGATTTGTTTTAGAAAAGTCTATTTTTCTACAGTTGCGTCGGCATTGTTTTTTTTTATCTGCCTATGTTTGTGTCCACATTTTTGGGCGTTTGCTCGCGGGCCCGCGGCAGGGGTGAGAGCATGAACGGGGAGTCGTCTTGTTCTCTCACGCGCGGGGGCTTCAAGCGGCCGCGGGGCTCGGTGGAGAAGAGTCGGACCCCGGTCGTTAACAAACGGATTGGGTTTCAGTTTGGGGCGCCGGAACAGCCGCGTCTTGCGGCTTTTAACCGAGTGTGCCTGTATATAGAGGGTTTCGCCGCTTAGTGTGAAATGGTCGCTTTTTGCGCGATGTAATAATTTAGCTGTTGGCGCCAGTTAGACTGAGAAAATTGCAGGGACCGACTCTAGAAGGAATTTGGATTTGGCGGTTGGAGCGTCAGGCTGACAGCTCGCCGACCATTGGACGACAGTGTACCACGTGGGAGTGGTGAAATTTGAAGTGATTGGTCCGTCTCTGGAGGGAAAGGAGGCCCCTACGAGTCTAGAAAAGGGCTGCCGAGAGGATTCTCGGGGATTCGGCTTTGAGATCAGGAAGATTCGGCTGTTGAGACTGGGGCTAAAGTATGGGTTGTAATTTTGGGAGTTTTGAATTGTAAATTACTGTTGACTTGTTGTCGTTTTGTTTTGAAATAAACGTGGCCACACTGGCCATCGTAAACCAACCAACGTCGTAATGTGTCCAGCGGGATCGAACAACTTTTAGTTTTTTTTTTCTTATTCGACTTCCCGGGGACTTCCATCGGGCGAACACCATCATCGGTCGTCACCATCCTGACCGACCGGCCCCCTCCTCTCGGAAAGTTGACTGGCGCAGTCGACAGGATCCTGCTGACTTCCTGCGACGGGCGGTGAGCGAAAACGACGGCATCAACGGAGGCAGGCGGAGCGTACCTGGGCTCTATGCGACAAGTGTTTCGTCTGCTGGATTGCGGACAAGGGTCGCGTCTGCTGGACTGCGGACAAGGGTCCCGTCTGCTGGACTGCGGACAAGGGTCGCTCCTGCCGGAGCGCGGACCGTGGCAATATCTACGTGAGAAGCCCGGGGGTACAGTTACCCAAAGAAGTCGTGGCGTCTGCTGGACTGCGGACAAGGCTCGCTCCTGCCGGAGTGAGGACCGTGGCAATATCTACGTGAGAAGCCCGGGGGTACAGTTACCCAAAGAAGTCGTGGCGTCTGCTGGACTGCGGACAAGGCTCGCTCCTGCCGGAGTGAGGACCGTGGCAATATCTACGTGAGAAGCCCGGGGGTACAGTTACCCAAAGAGTCGTTGCGTCTGCTGGACTGCGGACAAGGCTCGCTCCTTCCGGAGTGAGGACCGTGGCAATATCTACGCGAGAAGCCCGGGGGGGTACAGTTACCCAAAAGGAGTGGTGGCAGCTGACAGGTGGTCCTGGGCGTCATCTACGTCGGAGAACAGGACGGCCTGTGGCTTCACCTGCGGACCGGCGAAGCATCCCCAGCGAGCGGCGACAGAATATCTTGGGCAGGCCTCAAGAGGAGAGACGAGATCGTCGCTGCAGTGCTGACCTTCGTTGTGGTGCCAGGGAATGGTGCGGTTTTTTTGTTTGTGATTTTTTTCTTCTTCTCGGTGAACGGAGAAGGAACCGAGGCTTCCAGACGACGGGCACGATCGCCAGGCCAAGTGGGGACACTGCGGCAAGTGGGTGGCGCCGACTGGAGGAGCAGCTAATTGGATGTCGCCAGACAACAGTGGGTGAGTCCCTTTCCCGTTTTCTCCGAGGTTCACCATGACCAGAGAGAGCGTTGGCTCGCGGACCTGCGGCAGGGTTTGCGAGCTCTTTGGAACGCGCAGGTCTGGAGAAACAGATTCAAGTATAAATTAGGTAAAGCAAACTTTTTTTCTGCTGGCGTTTTCGGATTTGCTTGCCTGCAGCCACAGTTAATTTTTTTCTGCTTTTGTATAAATACTGGTCATGGTGGAGTCTGGAACGTGCGGGTTTGGGTCTCACCGGGCTGTGTTTTTTCTTGTTTTTTTCTTTGTCGCCCAACAGGCTCTTTTACGAGGGGTATAGCTCCTTTGTTGTTGTTTTTGTTTTTGTATGCTACGCGTCTGTCTCGGAAAGGGGGACAGATGTTGCGCGAACAGCAAGTGTACTTGCAACATTCTTGGTGGGGAGGTGTTAAGTAACGATGGAGTTTGGTTTGAAATAAGTAAGATTTGTTTTAGAAAAGTCTATTTTTCTACAGTTGCGTCGGCATTGTTTTTTTTTATCTGCCTATGTTTGTGTCGACATTTTTGGGCGTTTGCTCGCGGGCCCGCGGCAGGGGGTGAGAGCATGAACGGGGAGTCGTCTTGTTCTCTCTCGCGCGGAGGGGCTTCAAGCGGCCGCGGGGCTTGGTGGAGAAGAGTCGGACCCCGGTCGTTAACAAACGGATTGGGTTTCAGTTTGGGGCGCCGGAACAGCCGCGTCTTGCGGCTTTTAACCGAGTGTGCCTGTATATAGAGGGTTTCGCCGCTTAGTGTGAAATGGTCGCTTTTTGCGCGATGTAATAATTTAGCTGTTGGCGCCAGTTAGACTGAGAAAATTGCAGGGACCGACTCTAGAAGGAATTTGGATTTGGCGGTTGGAGCGTCAGGCTGACAGCTCGCCGACCATTGGACGACAGTGTACCACGTGGGAGTGGTGAAATTTGAAGTGATTGGTCCGTCTCTGGAGGGAAAGGAGGCCCCTACGAGTCTAGAAAAGGGCTGCCGAGAGGATTCTCGGGGATTCGGCTTTTGAGATCGGGAAGATTCGGCTGTTGAGACTGGGGCTAAAGTATGGGTTGTAATTTTGGGAGTTTTGAATTGTAAATTATTGTTGACTTGTTGTCGTTTTGTTTTGAAATAAACGTGGCCACACTGGCCATCGTAAACCAACCAACGTCGTAATGTGTCCAGCGGGATCGAACAACTTTTAGTTTTTTTCTCTTATTCGACTTCCCGGGGGACTTCCATCGGGCGAACACCATCATCGGTCGTCACCATCCTGACCGACCGGCCCCCTCCTCTCGGAAAGTTGACTATGACCAAAATAAAAAAGTAACGTATATGTAACGTCACGTTCCATTTTTTAAACTGTAACGGGAAAGGGTTCCTTTTCCACAAATAAAACTTGTAACGGGAACGCGTTCCAAAAATACGAAGGAACGAGGAACGAACTTTCGTTCCTTTTTTTGAGGAACGTGTGTAGCGTACCACCTACATCTCCTGCATTTTTCTTTTTTAAATCCAGATTTTAGTTTACCCTTTCTTTAATGAATGTTTTAACTGAAGTAGTTTACGGTGGCAGTGAAATTGTGTCACTGAAATGGTTTACGACGGCGCTGAGACCATTTTCTTCAGATACAATAAAAAACAATTTTGGGAGATGTCGAAGGGACGTTCAATTTCCTTTACCATGTGACTTCAATCGTCGGCTAAATTTAATCTTAATTTGTCTTGACTATCAAACACATCTTTGATTCTGCGCCAAATAAAAAATCTAAACGCAAAAACAAAACCAGCTTACTCACGTGCATCCGTAACTGTAGCCAAAAAATGATGAGAAGCGCGAAATAGCAGCGTGCAGAGCAGCAACTTTTCCATCTCAAATTACAACTTCTCTCCGCGCAATAGAGCGCATAAAAGGGGCGAACGAATTTATATTATCATTCTTGTGAGAACCGACAATCGTAACGCAACGTCATTCACAATAAAGATGTCTGCAACACGGAAGAGCAATTCAAAATATGATTTTTCTCGCTATCGTTAAGGAAATACCAATGTAAGTACAATTACAATGCAAATACAATGTACAGAGCGCACACGGTTAAATGCCGTATAAAATCTCAGTTGACTCGCCGGGGGTTTGTATTTTATTTTTACTATTTTGACCTTTCTCGCAGTTTTTAATTCCACTCCCTAAACTCGGGGCTAAATCTTAGTGTGTGTGTGCGTGCGTATTTGTAGTGTGTGCGTGCGTGCTGTTCGTACATCTGTCGGAGTGTGTGCGAGTGTGTTAGCGGAGGAGAATACACGTGTTTACAGAGAGAGAGGGGTCAGCATATGAAATGGTTAAGAACTTGAAACCCCCTTTGTTTCACCGTCCTAAAATTTTACACATTCGGAATTTGAGAGGGACGTCAGGACAAGAGGTCCCCCCCTCTTAATCCGCCACTGTGCGTGAGTAGTGTTTTAAAGGAGGTGTAGTGGCATAGCTTCCTTTATTCTACAAGGCCTGTCGCAAAAGCATCTGAGCGCTGTAAAGGAGAAAGGAGGGACAAGAAAGAGGAAGCGCGCAGGGGCACCATATTCTTCACTAGGGGAATACAGGACACTTCCCGACGATACACACAAAAAGTCGATAACGAAGATCTGCGGAAACAAGCGAGACGGCGCACCACATTCCGAGGCGCCGCCTTCACGTGCTCTGGCGGGAAGAGGAGAGGAAGGAAGAGAAAGGCGTCGCCAAATAAACCACTCCACCAGGGATGGTTTATGGCGCCACCGTCGCTCTGTCGAATGAACATAAAGAGACTGTCCTGTATTCCCGTAATAAAGTACCTGGGGTCACTGACGCCGAGGCAGGAATCCCTAGGCAAACTGCATAACTGAGTAGGCTCTGAAAACAGATTATATTCGCGTCTCCAGCTTGTAGGACAAGGAAGGAAGACGACGAACATAGAAAAATGTGAAACAGAAAAGGAAATAAATCTCCATTCCTATCGCGTGAGTAATCAGGAACCTTTATGACCGGCATGCGAGCTCACAGCGAGAGCATATAGATTCTAGAATTCTTAGCGCAGGGTCATCACTTCCTGAATTGAGAACACTTTCTGACGCAGGATTTCAGAAGGATGATGTACTGCTTGACTCGAGCTAAGAAGAGTGGCTGAAGCTTGCTCACCCGAAGACGCTCGTGGATCGGAGCTTCACACAGAAGACTGAATTGGTGCGACATCCATGAGCTTGTCTGCGTGTAGCGCCATAGCTGGCAAGGTCAAATTCGTTGTGGCGGTGAACAGTCTCTGTACCTTTGAAGGAGGACGTTGCAGAAAGTGTTATTTTACGAATGCAGTGTCGAATATCGCTCCCAGCTCGCCGAGCGAGGTCTGCGTGTGAGGGAGTAGCTGCGAAGGGCGTCGACCTCCAAGTTCTTCCGCTAAAAGCAGTTGCTGCAGTCGCTTGTGTACTGAAATCGTCGTTCGCTCGGGGATAGCAGCGACGGTGCGGCAGCATCGCATTTGTGAGAGCATCGCAAACTTCGAACGCGACTTCATTCGGAAGGGAAGCCTCCCCGGCAAACACAAGATATTCGGTCAATATTGGGGTAAAATTCTGAACTTTGGTTTTTGCATTGCTAGGGCGAGTGCTCGCTTTATGGAAGAACTTTTCAAATCAGCGACCTCGTCCTCTCGTACTTGTGGCATTGGCTGCAACCTCAGTTACGGATGAACGCAGTATAGGCATTAGCCGAGCCGGGCAGTCCTAAGGTTCAGTGGGGCAAGAACAACGCCAAGCGGGGCCGACACAAGGCCAAGTGGGGCAAACGCAAGGCCAAGCGCGGCTGGGCTGAAGCATTGTGCCAAGTGCCGAAGATCAAAAAGCCTGCCTGCCTACTTCCTGTGTTTCTAAATACTAAAAAAATGTAAAAAGAAAAAAAAGAGTTATTTTTATGTAAGTTTTAACAACTTATTGGTGGCAACATGGTCAAAACAACTACCCGATATTGGTTGCTATGAGGCAAAGGCAGAGGCCGAATATTGAGGACAATATTGCGGAGGTTGATGCTACTAGTACGGGCCAGAAGTGTGGAACCAATCAAGGGTAATATTGGGGAAGGTGGTGTAGACAATATTGGCTAGAGTGAGCCCGTACGAAAATGTCAGATATGGCCCTGATATATTTCATATACGGGCAGATATGATAATATAAGTAGTCAGATAGGGAATATATGGGAGCAAATACGCCCCGATATCGCCATATAAGCGGGCAAATACAGCCAGATGCGGCCGTATAAGTGCGTAAATACGGCCTTATCTCGCCATATACCCGTGCAAATACTGCCCCTGATAAGGATATATGGGCCCGTTTCGGCCGTGCAAGCAATAAGTCATATGTACTCGCCAAGACAAGTTGATTGATCTATATTGCATGAGTCTCATATAATTGGTTAATTATTTTTAACATCGTTAAAGTGAAGTTATTCCAGGTATTTGGACCAATTAACCAATTGCACATTTTGAAGATTGAAAGACAAATGAAATTTGGTTGTATGTTTGACGTGTGACATTATGACGAAGTGCATAAGATCGGAAAGCGAGTTAATCAAATAATGGATTTGAGATCGCAGCTCATAGGCGCCCGTTTCCGAGTTAAGCGGTGTCGGCGTCGCCATCGAGTAACCACCCCGCTAAATTTAGCGAGAAATTGAATTGGTACTTATGTCACTTGACGTCAATTTCCTCTAAATCTAGCAGTGAAACTAATTTTGTTCGTGTTTCCCCGTTAAATTGAGCAGGGAAACACGAACCGTTAGCTTACTGAAAGAGCGAGAAATTGAATTGGTACTTATGTCACTTGACGTCAATTTTCCCGCTAAATCTAGCAGTGAAACTAATTTTGTTCGTGTTTCCCCGCTAAATTGAGCGGGAAAACACGAACCGTTAGCTTACTGAAGATGCAAGACGCTACTTCGTCGTCCCGAATCCCTTTTCCTTCGAACGCCTGCGAAGCCGTTGCGCCCAACGCAGCATCTTTCAAAAACCTTTCGCGCAGCATCGTAACCATCCGCTTGCGAGCGCCTGCGATTCATCGTGTGTTGAAAGTGGTGTCTTTTATGTGCAACCCTTTCGTAAAAATATTTGAAATTTAAAAAAACGCGAACCTAAGAGTGTACTCATAATTTTGGTAAGAAATATATATATATACACATTTATTTATTTATTTATTTGTGGACATTGTGTGCAAAAACAATAGTCGCGCTTATTTCTTTATTTTAAATTATGATGTGGGTTATACGGCGTAAAACATAGTATCTTCAAACTCGCATCGTTTTCGGTCACTTTCGAGCTAGACAGTTTTGAAGTTCAGAAGTTGGACTTCAGAGAGCTCTATGTTCACGCGGTATTGACAGCAGGGTAGACGCTATGCATGTTTTAGGCCAATCGTGTCTCCGGTTAGGGTCACGTGACTACAGTCTAGAAGCTGGTGATGAAGCAGAACACAGCACCTGCCTGGAGCCCAATACCACACATAGCATTCACTGCACTATCAGCCTTAGGTACAAGTGACAAATCCGCACGTTGATGCCCCATAAGATAAGACTTTTGTATGTGCACTACCGTTTTGGCCTGTCCTTCTCTCCTTTTCTCTCTCTCCCTAAGCTGAAAGCGTGATAGATTGTGCGTGGTCACGTGGTTTGACGGATGCGGATTCATGCAGTTTGGTGTGGTTTGCGCCCGCGTGGCTGCTGCAAATTTCTGCTTCTGCAAGCGATTTCAAAGAAGCCCAAGAATTTTTTGTGATGCGTTTAGTGCTCGTTTCTAAAAGTGACAGGTTGTGCTACATCGTGTTGACTCTTCACGGACACCTTCCTCCTCGTTTTTGTGTTTGAGTGGTGATTCCGTCGTGGCCGTGTCGACATCTATCTGGGATTACCTTTCAAGTCCCGTCTCGTCAACGTAAGTGCGCTGCTACCTACTTCGCGACAATAGATCGTTTTCCTAAAGGTACTCTTCCAGATTACCTCTAGAATTAGGCCGTGTCTATCTCCTGGCAGCCGGGAGAATAATTGTGCAGAATGTTTCGGCATTGGTGCGATTGCGCTACAAGCAGAAAGTTACGATATGCCGCCGACAAAGTTTTGACGTGTCGCCAAAAAGAACACCAACAAAGAATCTTAATTGCGTGTTCTGAAATTTGACGAGCGGCTTTACGAGTTGCTTGTAGAAAGATTGTTACGATTTTGTGAAATACTGGTAAACAACGCTAGGTTACCGTCATAATCTAAACCCTGAGATAAGGATAAATCAAATAACGTACAACTCTCATTGACTCAGGGTTTCATATTATGATGTTTCCTAACCAGCTTGCCAACATACCTTCGCTCCTTGCAAAGGTTACCGTCTCGCAGACGGCACAAACCGATCCCCTGACGGCCGGGCTCGCGGCGCGACGATCGCTCGAAGCGGGGAAACGGCGTTATGTAACGAAAGACAAAGGGCATCTACACCACGTGACGGGCGCCCCGCTGCGGCGAAACGCTGAAACACACTTCCCCCAGCGATTGAATGTCCGCTCGTGCTCCTCGCGTTCCTCGCTCTACCGCTTGCTTTCTCGTCGTGTTTGAAAACAATGTTTCGGGTCCTCGCCGCTGCAAAGGCTGTGCGCTGACGTCCAGGTTCCCCGAGAAATGCTGTGGGCTACCAGATGCTCGCGCTTCAAATCTGCGACCGGACACTCTATGGCTCCGTCGTCGAACTGCCAGGCTGTGATCGAGGGAACTTTAGTCTTTTTGCACGTGCGACAACCTCGCTGGAGCTCTGCGCGTGCTGAGCACGAGATGGCACGTGTCCTATCGTACATTAACGCCTGTATCCTGTGAACTAAAGCTATGGCGGCGTCACACATCGCCCGAACGCTGAGATCGGTCTATTCCAACATATCTTAAAGAAATGCTAAAAACAGTGTTAGTGTACAGGAAGTATAATACACAACGATTATTATGCATACTTTATCGTGAGAGACTCGCAATGCGGACTAATCACGTTATATTCTGGAATAATGTTGCACATTTAAGTTTAACATACAGCCCTACACTTCCTGTTCTCATATTATCCGGAATAAGATCTGAATTTGTATTCCGCGAAGTGAACAATATCGAAGTAATTCGAAAACCAGGTGTCAATAAATGCTAAATATTCAAAATCATGGTCTAGTCGATTTAGTAATATTCAACACCTTCTTGTTTATTTCTTAAACTCCCAGCTTCCTGTCGAACAACACACACAAAAAAAATTGTTCCTGTCTTGAAGAGCATTAACACGAATGAAAGAAGCGCTTCCCTGCTAAAAATAAGAAGTAAATGTTGACGCCATATGACGTCACGTAGCTGTGTGTCATCCGGGTCTGTCGCGTCGTGTGACGTTACAAGATCATGTCACGTGATGTCACAGCATTGTGTGATGTCACGGGACGATGCAATTCCCTCTTGTCAAATTTTAAATGCTTGGGAGGAATCATTGTGGTAGCTTGTGCGCAGCAGAGCGTCCAGACAAAGCAAGGAGCCAATATTTTTTGCGTAAGAGAACAAAACGGACACAGAAAAAAAAGAAGGTGCAGAGGAACCTGGAATCTGTTTTTTTTTGTGTGTGCTACGTTATTTGTGTAAGCTAATGTTTGCCAAATGGTATCTAAGTGAGCTTGTTAGCGTGCGAATTTTGCCCAAAACAAATTTAATTTTAAAATGTCCACTTCCTGCGCCTTTGACATAGAAGGCAGAAGAAGGCAAGTGCTCGCTTTCATTACGTCACGTACGTACAATATTAAACTCTTTGTATGCGCCACGCATACACCAAGAGTACACATTTGCTTCAACGCAATACCTACGTGACCATACTTCTGTTTCACATCAAGCTCGACTGACGCCAACCTTAAGATACCAAGGAGCCAATCGAGCCATACCAAAAGTACATAATCATGGTGCACGTAATCTTCGTGCGTTTGATAGCATCAACTTTGCCAATCACGCGCAGCGAATGCGTCGTGATCCTGCTCTTTGTTTCTCTACGTAATTGGTTGAGCTACCCATACAAAACGCACAAACGCGACGATCACAACGGTGATGGATATTTGGAGCTGCTTGGTCGGCTCCATAAAACCGTAGCATCGTGTGCGTTCGGACCTAAAGTGGAACGGGTTATAGACCTTTGCATAACTCATCATCCGGGCGAAAAATGCTTAGTCACGAAGCTGTGGACGCATCCGCAGTGTCTGATATACCGCACATCGGAGCGGCAGCGCTCGCTTGGAAGGCGTTTCACAGACCAGCAGACGAAGATGGAAGCGCAAAAGGCGATTTTTGCAAACGTCTGTAGTGGTAGGCCATATTGCGCAGCTGCCGAATACCCACTAAAGTGCAAAGGAGGGGTGGCCACGTGCCATGCTTTAGCTCCTCTTCTTTCTTTGTACTGGGTTAATAGGAAAGCATTACCGTCGAGCAACCCGCCACAAAGAAAAAGAAACACCGCAAACAGCGCATGTGGTTAGTGACCTTTTTCAAACCGAAAAGAGCATTAGTGCTGCCAATTGGCAGTTTCTGTCTCGTGCGCAAAACCCTGCCCTTTGACTCTGCTGCGAGACGGGATTAACTTAATACTTTTCACAACCTAGAAGAAAAGAAATAATTAAAAGAGTATTTCTCCCAGTGGTTAATAATTCCGCTGGAGGGATTCTCATGTCACGTGACCGGCTCCGTGGGGAGATAGTACCTAGCCTTCCAGGCAGTCCCGCTCAGCAAAACGTAAACCTCACCCGTCGTGTTTTTTTTAGTTTATTGCTGAACGCGATCTTTTCTAGAAACAACTTTATACGCCACTCCTAAAGTACGCGAATGCGACACATTCTTTCCTTACATTTCAACCCTCCTCACCCCTTTCAAGCGCCCAAAATCGCACTCTAATACGTGGAAGCGAGGACGATCGTTACAGGCAGCCATATGTCTGTAACGCTAGCTACCTTTAGTTTTTTATTCATACAAGGCTGATCACGCTATCCTCAAAATCCCTCTGGCGGGAGAATTTGCCGCCGGGAGAGATACCCGGATCGGTTAGAAAACTGGCCCAAATCATCTTCAGACGGCCAAAAAAAATATTCACAGTGACTGCCAGCCTCTGACAGACATCAGACGGCCGCGTTCGGCTTTGCAGCGTCCCCAATAGGCGTTACTTTCGCGTCGCGACACTCAGCGAACAGAACGCCTCCCTTTTTATGACCATCGAAAGCTTAAATAAGAAACACGGGGCGTGGCGAGCGCCGAACACGTTACTGTCGCACACCAGCCAATGAGCCAGGGACATCGGCCAGTAAGAACATATAAGAATGGATTAGGAAACAAGGAGCGTGAAGGAATAATAAGCCACGCCTCTCCGTTTCTTAACGTGTCTGTAACTACAGTACACAATCTTAGGGACGGTTGAAGATGCACAATTACGGCATAGCCTACGATACGTCATATCCGTTTGGCTCCGTCCACTTCCGGCATTGGTACGTGGAGGGTGAAGAAGTTTGGAGGAGATGGACCAGTCCTTAGATGTAGTAAGCGAGAAGTTTGGCGTCACCCGCGTTGCACGCGAAAAAACAAAAAAGTGCCATGAGTATCTATAGATATTGGCTTTGTTTGTTCGTCGTTCTTTACAGTGAACGCATCAACCTGGTTGGCTCCGGAGCGATGACTAGATGCTTTGCGTGCCGCGACACCCTGATTTTCTTGACCTGTACGTGACATATCATATATAGCTCGCATGCGGTAGCGGCGGTCCCACTTTCCGCTACGACCATACCTGCCGGATCAGGCCACCGTTCCGATGGTGTTTCGTAGGACGGATTGGACGGTTTGGACGCACATGACACATCGCGCTTTAAATTAGCTTCGCTTCGCGCCGCTTGTTCATCCAGCCATCGTTGCATCAAAACAACAAGTCCAACTTGTCGTTTACGCAATCCTTCATCTCAAAACAAAAGAAAACAAATTATGTTATTTTGGTGATAATTAAGAATGAGATCCCCTTTTCCTTCCCGGTTAGAAATAAAGTCACTCGGGTATACAAAAAAAAATGATTTGCATATTTATTAATTTATTTAGAAAAAGTAAACGTAGTAATACGCTTTCGGGTGAACGTCTCCCACGATTCCAGGAAGAAACTCTAATCAAAACTCCAAGAGGGTTTCTAAAGAAAACAATAAATATGCACGTTCTGTGAGACCAACACTGATGCAGATCACTGTCCACCCCCCCCCCCCCAAACAGAAAACACACACACGTAAGAACGCGCGCACATTTTTGGAAGGAGCAAATAATTAAGCCGTGCTCACACTGCTACATCATCGTACAAAAGACAGTCAGCAGGCACTGGCTGTGGCGTGTTTATTCCTCGTATGACACACCTGTCACATTGGACCCAGAATAACTGCCTGCAAACATGTTCCAAGTGTACATAAGTATGAAGCAAACATGCGCAGCAAACATGATTAAAGTGCATCCCCAGATAAATCGGTGATCATGTCCCACAGCAAACATCGTTTCTTTTGAACGATGTTTGTGCGAACAAGAGCATCCGTGTGACTGTGTCTTTCAAACCGCTCCGTTCGAGTTCTGGCAGGCAACGACAAGCTTGCGCCGGTCTCGCGTGAGACCGGCGCCCGTGCTGCTTTTTTTATTTATCTTGGTGGCGACGTGGCATGCTCATCAGAAGCCATTTTCTGTTTGAGACGGTTCATTCGTGGCGCCACCCCTGGAGAAGAAAACAAACTAATGAACACTACAATGACATTTTAGAAAATGAAGAATATTGTGCTGGCAACGGAGGCCGCGAGACGTGGTGTCAAAGCTCATGAAGCCTTCAAACGTGAAGTCAGAGCAAAAATTACACAAACTGGAGGGTAAACAACAACCGGGACCGCCAAGCGAAGTAAAGCAAGAAAGAATGTGGATAATCGCTAGCGTCCGAACGGTGCAGCAGCGATTGGGAAAACTCCGATATTACCTGCACGTTAAAGAATGCCAAGTGTTTCCAGTGTTGAAAGAAGGGACAAATCGCAAAAAAATGTGTTGCTGCAAGGGCAAGCGGCAACAGAGGACGTTCGCAGTAACCGAGGACTCCGCTGAGGACAGCGACACAGCATTTTCGTCACCGCTGCTGTCCCTGAAACAGAATTCGATCGAGGAAAACAAGGTCGTCGGTTCAGTAAGGCGCAAGTTATGTTAAGGTGGAGTTGATTTCATCATGAAGATTGACACGGGATCACCTCTGTGTGTGATATTCTTGGACGCCTACATCAAGCAGAGGGAAAGATGGCCAAGTCTCGAGCAGTCAACCCTAAAGTTGTGTTGCCATATGGGGTCACCGCCTATTGCTGGTAAGCTCACGCCTTCTGTTTCTAATGCTGACAAGACTTTCACAGCGTCGATGACTATACTTCGCCGGCCAGAGTCGTGTTTGTGTTGCCGAGACTTGGTCCAAGCGCTAAACAACTTGGAGACTCCTCGTTTTCGATCTGTCCAACTCGAAAATCCAAGGCAAAAGGGAGGACCTACAAAATATCATGACCGAATACGAAGAGGTATTTGAGCCAACGCTAGGTCTGTTCGAGGTTCTACACGCCCACCTGTATGTCAAGAAGGGGTCGGTTCCATGGTTCTTGAAGGCCAGATGTATTTTGTGCGCAATGAGGGGCAAGGTTTGTGACGAGCCTCGACAGGCTAGTGAAGAACGGCCGAACGGCCTGTCGATAACATCAATGTTTTAATTAATACAACACATGTGATATTTGGCAGCGTTTGTAAATTAGTGCTCAAGTGATAACGAGGGAGTAAGATTCCAAACGAAGAACTACATAAAGCCAGGTCTGGTAACATATTGGTACATATATAGTTAGTTTTTTACAGCACTGAGATTTACAATTTAGCAAATTGGGGCTGCCAAGCCAGCATGTGTTTAACCACTATGCATGGCTGGGTGTTTCACTGTTATTAGCACTGATGCGATCGCACAAGCCGATAAGCTTTTGCTGTTTACAAATATGAGGAACTGCTTGCGTCCGAAGCGACTTCCGATCGCTCCGTTTATGCAAGCCCGTCGAGTTTTCTTATGTGACCAGTGCTAGATAGCATAAATGCTAAACGGACAGCATAGTTGGAGATTTAGGGAGGGCCTTCAGTTGTACCATTTAATGTCTTGGAGAAGACAAGTTAATATACAAGAATATTTGAAAAATTTGAACAAATCTCGCGCTTCTTTGACTTCTGGGCGTTCACCAGGAGAATTGGTACATGGTTAAATGTTTCATCGACGTTTGAAGCAGCGATGTTAAGGTGGGCTTTGTTCATTATTTTTAATGAAACGGAAGTTGTCTGGGACGTCAAAGATTGTAGCACCGCCTGGTGGCGTTTGCAAAAAAAGAGTCTATAGAAAATTGTGAGTATGGCGCCTCAATGGTGGCCTACGCGTGCAAGCATCTGCAGAGTGCGTGTGAACGTAGCATTGACATGCTTGTAAATGTACGCACTTGCCAGCACGAGCAGAGACAGGGGGACGGTGAGACGCCCCACTTACAATCGTCTATTGGGGACGTGCGCGACCGAAAGCGTCGCTGTGGTCGGCCTTCCACGATTGGCCGAACGCTGACTATGACGTCAGAAAAGGATTTCTCATCGACGGAAATAAGAGGAATGAAATAACTTTAATTTTGACGGTGTTGGCAGTATTGCTTGGAGAGCGCAATGATTTCAAGCCTCCACCATGCTATTTACAAAACCATCGGAACTTGTTGTCCGCAAGGTAATGACGTCACAAGTGAGGAACCATAGGAGGGCGCCACCAAAACATCTCGCCGCTAATACTCCGTTTCATACTTATTATACAACGCTGTTAAATCTGCTAGTGCGAGCGCGTGGCTTCGTCTATGCTTTTGTTTGCGCGAGAACACGTGCAAATGAACTGCTTGGTCCAACCCGATGCTCGCACCAGCAGCTTTGATAGCGTTGTGCACACTAAGTATAAAACGGGCTGAGGATCGGTGGCCGAGGGAGCGTGTGCTTGGCCGCCGAGCGGTGAGAACGTTCGAAATGGCTCGCTCCGAACGCGACGTGATAACGATCGCTGCCGACCGTGGTGATGGTTCTTTTTGCATCCCGGCTGTCTACCGAATTGTGCTCTGACTCTGCCGGTGGGAGACAAGAAGAAGAACCAGGTTTACCTTCACTGCGATGTCACTGCCAGGCCATTACGGACTGCAGATTTCAAGGAACCGCTGGACAAGGCAGACTTGCGCAAGGACGGGGCAGGGCTCGGCGCGTGCCGGATGGGCCACGTATGGCTCTGGCAGTTTAAAAACTGCTGCGGCAAAAGAACGACTACTCAGACTGGGCAGGCTCACGGTGAAAGGAAAACTGTGCATTCCTGTGGATCCCAACTAGGCAAGACGTCCGGGTCAAAGTGCACTGGGTCCCATTTGACGTCACAAATGACGCTCTCCGCAAGGCTTTGGAGGAGTTTGGGACTGTTCAAAAGGTTGCCAGAGAAAAGTGGCGAGTTGACGGATTTGAAGACGTCGAGTCAACTACAAGAATCGCCAGACCAACACTGAAAGAAGGGGTGACACTGGACAACTTGCCTCACCAGATGAGGCTCCACGGAGGTACGGTCCTGGTTGTCGTGCCTGGGCGGGCACCGATATGCATGCGGTGCCACAGGGCAGGTCGCATACGGCGAGACTCTCGTGTGCCACGGTGCGGGCAGTGTCGAGGTTTTGGCCACGTGGATCAAGATTGCGTGTGCTCGTACGCTAGTGCCGTAGTCAGTCGCGTTCAAGATGTAAGCCGCGACCTGGTAATGGATGACACAGAAGCAGAGGAGGCTGCGACGATGTTACCGAAACAGCTAGAGGTGCCGGAGAAGGACGAAACAGCAGGCGACGCAGTCGGTACCAAGGTGGCGAAGGTGGCTGCCAAGGCTTCGCCGCCTACTGGTACATATGAGGACAACAGAAAGACAGAACAGGTTCCGGCGACGGGCACGCCTACGCCGAAGGCATCGACGGAGACGGAGGGGGTCACCAATACCATGGCAACGACCGACAACGGTGAGCTGGCCATGGACCAAGATTCTATGAACAGTGAAGAGGCAGCTGCACGTGGCGACAGGGAACAAAGATGAACAGGATCTCGACATTCCGGAGAAGCCGTGGCAGAAGGTCGGGGAACTTAGAAGGGACGCTATACAAGCGAGCAGCAGTCTCCATCGTTGTCCAACGAGGGAGCGACTGACGCAGTGAGCTCTCTAACCTGTGCTTAATGGTTTGGTGTCACAAAGCGACAGGTAGGCACCATGAGGCGGGACTGACAACACCAGATGCAATGGTACAGCTCGCGTCCGGCCTCCGTATAGGGACTCTAAACGTCAGGGGCCTTTCGGCACGTCGTAGACAGTGCCAGCTTAATCGCCTACTTACGGAGAATGACGTGGATGTGCTAGCAGTACAAGAAACAAAGTAGAGAGTGAAAGTTATACTGACATCATGGTGAAACATGTTTACGTCACAGTATAACGTCTGTGTGACCCATTCCGTTGGCAAATCTGGAAGATGCTGTCTCTTTTTAAAAGAAACGTCAGGAATCGTCGAGGAACAAGTTATACGAAGCGAAATTAGGAAGGCTCGATTTCTGCTGACTTTTTGTTTTCGCATTTTAAAGTGGAGGGTACTATTTAAATTTACGGGGGGCGGGGGGGGTGCCGACCGTGGAAAGTGAACGAATTTTGTTTTTCGAAAATGTTTCTTACGTATTTAACGAGCGATTGACTGCTACTGCTACTAGGAGATTTTAATTGTGTATGCGTACCTGAAGACCGTTCAAACAAATCAGGCAGGAAAGATAGGTCCAGTGAATCGCTGGCTCAAATCATCAAAGATGCCGACCTTGAGGACGTGGCGCAGTGCGTATCGGCTGGAAACCGAGTAATATACACACACTATCAAGGGAACAGTCTTGCGAGTGTTGATAGAGCATATATTTCAGTCGACATAGTACCGATATGTAGCAACTATGACAGTCAGCTGTGTGTCTTTTAGTGATCGCAGTTTGGTAACATTTAATGTGGGACAACGTAAGCAACACGCAGGTTTCTCGTGGTAGTTGTGGAAGTTGAACGCGAAGTACCTTGAAGATAAGTGAGTTTACTGCAGTAGTGCAATGTAAATTAGAAAACATGAGAAAGGTGTCGGGGGATGAAATCTGTACGTAGTGGGAATTACTCAAACAAGCAAGTTAAAATCTGAAGCAATAGAGCGGCAAGCCGTATAAAACGAGAAGAGCGTCGAGTAGAAAACGGTCTTCGACTGGATCTGCAGTCACTTCACACAAAGAGAAAGGAAAGACGCCAGGAGCCTTTAAAATCTTTAAGGAGCTCCTTAAGGCGTCTGTAAAGGCTCCCTGGGAGCAGCTGCCTGTGCGATAGAAAGAGCGCGCTTGGAGGCAAAAAAGTAGAACAAGGTCGTCGGGTATGTTGACGACTTCCTGGTAATTCTTGAAGGAAGGCAAGGACGGATGGACATACAAGTAGCAGACATTATGGAGACCTTTGCCGAGTACGGAGGCGGCCTTGGGATTTTACAATTAGAGGTGCCCAAAGAAAACGCACTTCAGTACCTGGACCTTTCGCTCCACCTGGGGAGACCTGCCCAAACGTTTGTTGGTCGTACAGCCCACGATCCAGGCAAAGCCATTCTAGACTACGGCCAATGCCAATGATGAAGCTGGAACATTGGTTGAACGATGGCCCAATGTTGGTGCAAATGGCTGGGCCAACATTGGAAGAAGTTTCGCTTGGCCAGAATGCCAATGTTGGACCAACCTCTGGAGCCATTGTTGGCCCAATGTGGGTCCAATATTGGAGTGCTGCCTGGGTTATTACATGCAACATTTAGATAGCAACAAACATGCGTGCACGCTGTTTATAGACGCTTCAAAAGTCTTTGATTCAACCAATTACAAAATTCTGCTGACAATGATTTTCGACTGCGGTTTTAGGGGACCATCTTCCAACATACTTCAGGATTTCTTAATGTGAACCTGACTCAGCACGTTTCAGTTTGCGACACCAAGAGTGGTAATGTGTTATTGAAAGCTGGCGTACCTCGGGGTTCCGTAGTTTCCACTTTTATTTCAATTCCTTGTATGTGAATGGGCTCGCAAACCTCTCTCCGGGTGTGAAATATTCCAATATGCAGACGATACTTCGCTGCTGTCACGGAATCTTAACCTGTGCACTACAGTTGCCTCACCGCAAGACGATGCGACGCATTTGAGGGACTGGTTTGATGCTACTCTGACTCTAATTAATATTAATAAAACAAAAGTCGGACGAGTTGTTAGCAATCCTTCGAAGCGCAAAAACCATGATTTTCCTTAGTGTTGCCTTCGTCAATGTGTGTACGCTGTAACCGTAGTCCTTTTGAATATGTTAATACAACAAAATATTAAGGAATTTCCTTTCATAGCAACCTCATCCTGGAATTCTCACCTTAGTTATGTTGCTAAAAAAATTGCGAAGTGTATCATGTTCGTTATATACCACAAAGACGTTTCTTCCTTTTACAGTTCGATAAAAGTTGGCCAATGCTCTCTGCCTGCGGCTTGCTACGTTATCGGGATTACTTTCCATGCAAATTGTTCTGCACTTTGGCACAGTATGATTGATGGCATTTTGAAAGTGGTTTTTAGGAAGGGTAAGAAATACAGATTTCCGAAAATCATCAGTGACGAATTAGTTTAAGTATGTGTGCCACCCACGTTTTTCTAGCACGTTTTCAAAGATCTGTCATCGGTAAGAATTATTGGCTCAGCACTTTTCAAAATCCCCGCTTTCATCCCAGCTTTTTGCGTATGAGTGAGCGTTTTGTTCTCCTCATGCAAGTGTTTATACAAAATAGGGAAAAAAGACTCCGGTAGTTTTATGACCTCTAAAAGTTTGAATGGTTTGCCAGATGCGTTTACCGATATAAATGCAAAGGGGACCTCTGAAAAGGCCCCTGAAAAACAATTTTCTGATGAAAGATTACTTGGTGTTATTTCAGTGCACTTTCTTGTATCGTATTTTTTCCAGTTATTCTAAACTGGACGCATATCTTGATGGGAGCAAGCTATGTCCGACGGTGAGTTATGGTTTTGGTGTTTTCTATAACATCTGTATCACAACAGTTACCGTAAGGAGTGGCTTTTCTTGTATACTTTTCCACTCAGAGCTTTTGTTGTATTTTTTTCGGGGGGGGGGGGGGGGGGAGGGGGGGGGAGGGAGATGCCATGTAATTCTTGGGCTTTTGTAACCTCTTATCCCTTGCTTTCTGTAGACATGCTTCTAGTGAAGGTGTATTTTTTTTTGTCGCCGATGTTCATTGTTCGTTGTGTATGGTCTTTTTATATTTTATGCACCTGCAGGGCCCAGTCCCACAAGCCATTTCTGGCTTTCGACAGACACGCGTAAATAAGGTAATGATATGGAATATGTGCAATAAAAATTATCATTATCATTATATCAGTAAAATCAGAGTCCTTCAATGCGCTTTATGGTCACGAAACTTCGGCGCTCGCTTCATATGGGGACAGCGGGCGCCGCTACGGGCGCCACCGCCGCAACGCGGGCATCCAGCCGCCGCGCGTGCGGCAGTTTTGCCGGCTCTCGGCGTTCGAAAGCTCGCTGCTTTTAGTCTCCGCGCGCTGATTAAGTTGTATTTTTTTGTTAGTAGTTAGCGATAAATCGTCCAGTCATCGAGTACAGCACCTGCCTTCCATGGGGTTTTCCTTTTCCCAAGAAATTGCCCAGACATACGCCGGCCGCTGACGGTAACTGCTTCCGCGTCCTCGGGCTTAAGAGCTGCGTCGTCATGTTTACGGATTTTCAAATCGTTGTTTCTTTTCACAAAGCAAAAGCTGTAACCACTATACTTACGATAGTTCCGTAGCTACGGACTGCTACGGGCCTATCGATTATACAATAAAAAAATGAAGGGAATACGCGCTGTTCAAACCGCTATTAATGAATCTGTTGACTGCTCTGGAATGTGGAGAACACTCAGAAAGACAGTAAGATAATGTTGTCGTTTGGACGAGACCGTACGTGCAGACATTTAAAAGCGCTGCAGAAAGGCGAAGGATCTAAACACGAAAAGATACATTTTGCACCGTGCGGCCTTCGAATACAGCGCTTTTCAATCCTTGCAAATCAGGAAGCGCAAACAGCCAAGAAAAGTGATTTTATCACATGCAAAAAAAAAAAATCAAATTTACAAAGGGAGACAAATGAGCGTGGTCCAGCGTACACACATTTATTGCTTGCGCTCTGATGTGCAGCACACAGACGAAACAGAATATTGTCGCGTATCCAAGAAAAACGCACAGTTCTAGTGCACAAAGTTTATTGGAGCGAACTCCTGCTCCACAAAAAAACTCGGATGAAACACACACGTCAAAGAAGCAATCAAAAGAACGTCGACGGAACGGGTTGCGCGGCGTTAGCACAGCATGCCTTATTCTCGGAATGTTGTCCGTTTCAGGACCATTGAATTAGATCAAGAACATAGACGATCAAACAAGTAAGTAAGTTAGTGACAAGGCGACACCCTTTCTCTATCAAACAAGATTGCCCGACGCGATGTACAACGAAAAGAGCAAACGGGCGCTTCGCTTAAAACACCAGATAAAACCGTGCGCGCCCATGCGCTATTACAAAACAAACAAAGTGAATGCCAAGCGACAGTTAATAGAAATGAGAAAAGTACAAAGACATCATAAAGCTCCTTTTTACATGCGAGCCTGAGCAAGGCGATACAAATTTGAAAACAAGTAACGAAGCACAGCTGGCACCTCAGTACTTCAACCTCAGCGAGAGAGATGGCGAGTTCGTTTGTTTGGCACGCCGAGTCCGAAGTGCGCGTTAGCCCCTCGCCGACGTGATCAGTGGGCAGTGCAGGATCTGCAAAACGATTTCAAACATCGTTTAAAATAGTGCATTTCCAGCCCCCCAATCACTCTACATTTCGCTGATATAATCACTGCACGGCAAGAAACTTAAACCGCATTAGACGTAAACTTACCTTCGTCACACGACGCAGCACCCGATGTGTCTGGTTTGGTGAGAACGTTTGTTTCATGGCCACATGAGGACGACTCACGACGTCGCTTCGCCGCAGATGATCTTGTCAGCGTCCGCGACCGCTGCTTCGGCTTGGTTAGGTAGGCTGGCAAGCCGTCAAACTTCCTCGGGACGGCGTTAGGCTTCAGAAGCGGCTTGTCGCGCTTAAGTGACACCACTTCACCATTTATAACAAATTCATCGGCACGGATGATGTCACTGTCGTCAAAATGCTTCTCACACACTCTCACATACTTTGAATCGAAGTTGAAGTCGCCGGTTTCTTGGCGGGGGATGGCGCGCTTCCATTTCTCACGTAGTTCCCCGTCGCTTGGCAAACCGAACACAGACACCTTTTCTGTTGTGCCCTTGTATCCAGAACGGCATCCCGGGACACAACACGTGTTCGGCATAGTCGATGCACTGCTTACTTCACATCACAGTAGCGTGAGATGCCCCCAACCCGCACAAAGAACACGCAACTAACCGCGTCTCCGTCGTACGAGCCAGCGCAACGCCGCCCGAATGATGCCCGCGATGAGATGGTGGCGCCACCGCGCGGTGGCCAAAAGCACCATATGAAGCCGCCCCATTGAGTTACGGAGCAGTTTCGTGACCAGAAGGCATTGAAGGACTCTGGTATATACCAAGATTGTCCCATTATTCATCTATATTGGGCACATGGATAGTATTGGTAGCAATACGTAG